>JAJPUD010021453.1:0-17521 GCA_023553655.1 Myrmecobius fasciatus | reverse complement strand
TTCCGATCCAATTTATAATTTTCTCCTTACAAAGGGAGAGGGGGGCTAAAAGAATACGCAGTTTCATCCACATAATGTTGAAGTAGACGGTACCCAAAACTAGAGAGGCTGGAGATCAGAGATATACACATACCTGACTACAGAGAAAGACTGTCTACGAGGGAGAAAAGATGGTCCTAGCTCATCTCCGTTCCCCAGATCATCTGGGGCCTACTGTCTTCAGTTACCTTGTCAGGTGTGGGCGGCGGGGAGTCCTTTAGAGAAGGATAGGCAGGGGGATAATCATCAGGCCCTGTGCGCTCCCTCTGCTACTTGGTGAACTTAATAGTTCGTCCCGGGAGACTCCTGTTTGTCACCAAACGCAGAGCTCCTTTCCTCCCTTTGATTTCTTTTCTTTTTGTGGGGGAAAGCAAGGGGATCCATGGGGCTAAGGTGGCTAGAGAATCTAAACTTAGAGCTGGGGTGAAACAGCTGTAGCCAAAACCTACCGACGTAGCCGCAGTAGGGAAAAGCCAGGATATCTCCTCCCTCTCTAACTCGCCCTCCCCTTATTTTTTTTTCAATAAATTCATTTTGTTGCTTCTTTTGATTCTCATCACGTTTCCTTTTCTCCCCTTTTACCCTCTCTTCCCCCCACTTTTTTTTTTTTTTTTTGTAAATTGGGTCGCATTGTTCCCTTTGTTTCCTTAATCCACCTTACATTAATCCAAATGGATGTAGCATGCTTTTCTCTGGGGAGAGAAGAAAGATATGGAGGTGGGGGAAGGGTGGAGGGAGATTCTAGGTGCTAGGATAGGGGTGCCGCTGGAGGGGGGGATAGCGGTTACATTTTTAAAAAATCATCATATTAGAGATATTTCAATCTCTATAAGAAGAAAAAGAAGAGAAATACTGATTATAAGTAGATGGACTGGGAAGGAGGGGGAATCTACTGGGGAGGAAAGAATTCAGGATAATGGGAAGGGGGCGGTATTGGAGTGAGGAAGGATTCATCATACCCATTCCAGGGAATTGTTACCCCTCACCCCATTCTGGTTGGCCTTGCTGATCATGTTAATATACCATTGGTTCATTTTTAGTGGATCTTTGGGCCTCCAGATCATCAGAGACTATGGGGAAGGGAATGGAGATAGAGGATTAGGAATTCATTTGGATTCTCAATGTCATGAAGATAAATGACCTTAGCTTTTCTCCAAAAAGGACGGCTTTCATACTTATGTGGTCTCATAGTACCCTGGTTTGCAGTTCCAAGTTAAGGTGACAGAAGCATATCAAATCCATTAGATACTACTGTATATGCCTAAAATTCAAAACTCTAATTCCCTTCAGAGGTGTGAAAGGAAAAACAAAGGCAGTAACATCAAACCATCTCCACCAAGAGACCATGGACTATGTTATTCTCCATATTGACTATGATTCTGGAACACATCAGGCATCTTTTCTTTGAAAGTTTGCTATTTTTAAAAATCAGCTTATCCCACATTAATGCCATAATTTTTGTTAGTTGTGATAAGCAGAAAAGGAGGATAGAAGGGGGAAAAATAAACTCAACCGATCAAAAAAAAAAAAAAAGAATCCTTAGTCGTTTATGATCCTTGGGGGAAACTCTTAAAGAATTCAATTATGACTTTGCCAGGCAGTTAGGTTATATAGTCACCTGAAACTTGTGAAAATAAATATAATTCCATCCAATGCCAGTCATAGATATCTGCATATTTTACTCTGGAACTTAATTGCCCCATATTGTCTTCACATTTTATTTTGAATTCTGCATTTATCTTTAAAACCAAGTGGATTAACAGAGTCCTTGGAAGGAATTTTAACTGCTAGGCAAGTTAAATAAATAAAAACCTGCAGATTTAAAGGGGGGGAGAAGATCAAGTGAATAATGATTATTTACATAAGTGAAACAAAGTTTGGGTTTAGATCAGAGTTGGATGTGCTTACCCTCCTCACATATGGAAACGCTCAAGCAAATAGTTTCTGTAGTATTGGCTTTTAGTGATTGGAAATTAATCTATTTTGCTTTGTTTTTCTGCAGTTACCTTATTGGATTCCAGATCGGTTCAGGGAGAGCTTGGGTGGATAGCCAGCCCTTTGGAAGGAGGGGTAAGTTCTGAATGGGTAGCTGATCAAAAGAGCTTCCCCCCCCCCTTTTTTTAAAGAGAGTGATTAGTAAGTTTCTGGAGAGCCCTAATGGCTCGATTATTGTTGATTGTGGTGAGGAGGTCAGATTTCCTCCATGGCCTATGAAGTGAATTAGGCTTTGTTGAAGAAATCCTATACTCCCCCTGGATAACTCTGTCATGGAAGAACTAGAAACCAAAAGGGCAGAAAGGGGTTTCAAAATTAGGAGATTGGTTGAAGCATGAACTTAGATGCCTATTTAAAAGTAAAATACTGACAAGTAACATGATCTAGGGACCAAATTGGAATCTATGCCTATTTCTATTATAGCCGTGGAAGACCTTACTGGGGTTAACTGTGGAGCAATTGTGTTATTTCCAGATTAAGAAAATGAATCAATAAAGATAAAGGAGGGAGAAGGCAGGTCTTAGAGCATGCAAGCAAGTCCAATTCTGAGGATACACACTGTGAAAGCCTCATACCTCCATATCACAACCTCCAATCACTGCTGTTTCCCGGTGTACTCTGAGAAAGCCATCTGACTCCTGCCAGTTGCATCCCTTGTCTTCAACAGAAACAACCCAACAGCTTGGGTTTGGGCATTGTTTCTGCCGAATGTGGAAAGTTAGAGAATTTCTAGTGTAAGGTCATAGGAGATGGGATGGCTGGTTAAGTAGGAGAGACCTCATCTTCGAAGGTGCAAATATTCACTGTTAATTTGTCTCAGTATATGTAGCACTTGCCGATCACTGCCTGCATCTGAAGATGGAAGAAATGAAAATAGGCAAATGGCAACGTCTCCTCCCTCCCCATCCCCCCATAATTATTAGTCCTAGGAAACAGCCTCTGAAATATGTCAGCATTGTGCATCTTGCTCCTGCCAAATTAAAATAACTCTCAAATCCTTTAGAAATTAAACAAATGACCCTGCCTTATACCTTGAGTATTCTGTGACTAAGATTTGCTGATTGAAAATAATGGGGTTGCAAGATTAAGAGGCTTTATTAAGCAAAATACAAGAACTAGTTCCCCAGTATGGTGCCACATACCCATGAGCTGAATAAACACTTGAGTGATTTATAAGGAAAAAGATTTATAGGAACTATTGCAGGTGAACATGTTCTCTTTCCAAAAATAAGGCAAAGACATGGTTAGTAGAGCTGAAGAAATTTAAGTTGCCTTTTAAAAACTCTTATGCTACCAGAAATTTGATTGGCCATCTGTAGCAAATAATACTATAAAATTAGTTTGCCTAATTGTATGTGCTATTTTGTTTGTTTTGTTTTTTCTTGGTTTTTTTTTTTAATTTGGTTGGATTTAAATTTTTTTTTGTCCAAACTTGACTGCAGTTTTCCGTAGTTGTATGTAGAAAAATACTAGACTCCTTAAAATCATTTTTTTTTAAGGGACGCTGTGATTGGCAGGTCTCTGGCAGTGTAGACAGGCTGTATTCACTGTTGATTGTAGGCAATTACCCTCATTCTTTGACGGTGGAGAAAGGTACAGCTTTATCTCAGTGAGAGTCAGGCTTCTTGTTAATCCTATACCCTGGAAAGGTCACCGATTCACATAGGCTTTCCCCCGACTGCAATGGGGTACTTCTCTGTAGATTAAAATATATGAAAACATCCAGTAAAATTGAAGATGGAAGGTGTCAGTGAATTATTAATCATGTTCACTTACCAGATTTTCCTTATTGAAAGCTATTTTCCACTTTGAGGAGGGAATGGCTATAGTTTTATGTTGGACTTGACATTTTACTAAATCCCTGTACATGTGGCCTACTTCAAGCAAGTTAGTGACAGATTTTAGATCCTACTCTACGTCCTGCCTGGTTTTTTGCAAGTAGATATTGGAAATTAATAAATTCTCTATTTTTCTTCTCCAATTTTTGAAAGAGCAGTTTGGTCAGTTCTTGTGGACAGGAAACTATTTTTTAAACTGTGATAGTTTATTTTATTTATATTAAAAACTATTACTGGATAAATGCATATACTGCAGAACTGCTTTATGGGTCTATGGTAGACAATTCTTCACTTGTCCAGTATTTTAGGTGTTATTATGAAATGGTGATGATAAAACTTAAGGATATAGCATTCCCTATTCCCAAATATGGAGTAGCTCTAGTACAATTAATATTCTGAGTTACAAACTTAATTTATGATTTCTTAAAATTTCATAATTGAAAAAAACTTAATGCCTCAAATTTCAAATCGGGGTTGAATTGGGTTGTTAAAGCTAAGTCTCTCTCTCTCTCTTTTTAAAAACATCATATGTAAAGTGATATGCAAACTTTAAAATGTTATATAAAGTAATATAGCATTAGGTATTATTATTGTTATTATTTACAACATTCGATATCTTTTTTGGTTGGGAATCTGAAAGATAGTTATGTGGAGATAATAGTGACTATCATAAGCTGCATTGATTGATTTTAATAAGGACGCATTTTGGAAAAGATACCAAGCAAAACATCATAGGTTATGGGAGACTCCTTATTCTCTCCCACCTTCATCCGTGAGACCAATCCTACAAAACCTAATCTCCATGGCATCCTTTTAACACAGAATTTCATTCAGGAGGCAATTCTCATTTAAAAGAGCTGACCACTCATGGTCTTACACTGTATACCCTAGTATGCAGTGAATAGAGAGTTTTGTCAGTAGTTCATTTAATTTGAGCTATGTAGTTAGTCAAGCAGGAAGCATCAGTGGAAAAATCCCACTTTGGGGTTTTAGATATCCTGTTTCATACTGTGTAGACAAAAACTAAGTGTCTCAGTTTAGATTAGGATATTCCCTTTGCTCTGTGATGGAATAACTTAGTGAATATTTCTTAGAGGGGGGAGATTATATATTGGATTCATCAACTATTTTCCCAAGTAAAGCAAATTACTGGCAATTACTTGCTAATTAGAAGGAAGAAAATCAATTTTGATTTATACTACATACTTATTTCATCCCTGACCCTCACCCGTCCCCCCCATCCAACTTTGTCAATAGTAGCAGATAAATAAAGAATTTATATATTATGAACTCTATAATGTATACTTAATACATTTTCTTCGCTACTAATGTTCAATAATACCTCTGGGGATGCCTCCAGAAGATATGTAATAATTTTCCATAATTCTTTGGAACAAAATGAAGATATAAGTAGAACTATTCTGTAATACATATTTTAAAGTCATTTCTTTTCCATATAGTGATACTCCTATGTTGTTACTATGGCAGATTTATGTCAGGTCTATAGAAATTCAGTAGACTGGATGTTAATGAATGATTGGAAGGGACAATCCATCCCATAGCTTTGTCAGCCTATTGCACCTCCAAATCTATTATACTATACGAAGAGGCATCTTTAACAAGTAATAAGGGAAGCACCCTGGCTCTGAAATCAAAGGTTCTAGGTACAGATCCTACTTCCACTATCACTCTTGTGACCAAGGGCAAGCCTTTTTCAGAGACTCAGTTTACTCATCCATAAAAGTAAAGGGATTGAACTAGGTGATCTCTAGATCTCTAATCTTTTGAATAACAAATGGGACCAAGCAGATTTTCCAGGCACATCAAATTCAGTCTGCATGTCACGGCTCCCACTCTTGTTAAATTTTCTCATTCTTGGTGACATAATTTCCATCTGCTAGTTTATTTTCCACTCTTCAAGGCAGATTTAGAGTGAAATAAAATGGGTTCAATGCCATATTCCTTTCTTAAAATTTCTGGATTTCTGAAATTTCAAAAGGAATAAACAAATATACATGATGATTATAGGAACAAATGGTTTTAAAGTTAGAGCTACCATTGCAATTGGCCCCAAATCTGGTATTTTTGGGTTTACTATTGACTGCCCATTTTCTTGGGATTACTTGGGATCACAGAATGTTGTGAATGTGTTGTTTTTTTTTTTTCTTTTTTTCTTTTTAAAGAACAGTGATTGTGCCAAAAAGAAAGACTGACATTTTTTAGGTATTAGGGGAGTGAAGTTCTGACAGGAGTTCTACTAATTAACTGATAATTGTCTTCCTTTGGCAAGCTATACTCTTCCTGTCCTTAATTTGCAGGTCTCTACTCAATTGTTGAAACAATACACATTACTGGGTTTTCATTTATAAGCAAATTTGAACTGTTGCCACTTCCAATTGGTGCTGTTGTAATAGGTGAATTGAAGGCTATTAGACCACCAGAAATAACTATGGAGAACTCACAGACAATAAACTCACCATAAATGGATTACCTGTAGAGCCTTTGGTTCTTCTTTAAGAGATAGGACCAATGAAAAAAATTGCTTAGCTACCAAGATATCTTAGATCTGGTACGATTGTGTTTCTCTTAAGGGACTTCTGTAGTTGGTTTTTGTATTTCCCATCTTTTAGTAGTTCTGATGTTAGAAACAAATAAAGTTAGGGTCCTACTCGAGGAAGAAAGGATTACTAAGTAATGTTTTGATGTCAATTTTTATTGAGTTTATTTCTCTTTGAATATTCACAGTGGGAAGAAGTGAGCATTATGGATGAGAAAAATACTCCAATCCGCACTTACCAGGTCTGCAACGTCATGGAGTCCAGCCAAAACAACTGGTTACGAACTGATTGGATTCCTCGGGAAGGGGCTCAGAGGGTGTATATTGAGATTAAATTCACACTGAGAGACTGTAATAGCCTACCAGGAGTTATGGGAACTTGCAAAGAGACTTTTAACTTGTACTACTATGAATCCAATAATGACAAAGAACGCTTTATCAGAGAAAGCCAGTTTGCTAAGATCGACACCATTGCTGCTGATGAGAGCTTCACCCAAGTGGACATTGGTGATAGAATCATGAAGCTGAACACCGAGATAAGAGATGTGGGACCACTCAGCAAGAAAGGTTTCTACCTGGCTTTTCAGGATGTTGGAGCCTGTATTGCTCTAGTATCTGTTCGGGTTTTCTATAAGAAGTGTCCATTGACAGTTCGAAATCTGGCCCAGTTTCCAGACACCATCACTGGGGCTGATACATCCTCCCTAGTGGAAGTTCGAGGCTCCTGTGTCAACAACTCAGAAGAAAAGGATGTGCCAAAAATGTATTGTGGGGCAGATGGTGAATGGCTGGTACCCATTGGCAACTGTCTATGCAATGCTGGGCATGAAGAGAGAAATGGAGAATGCCAAGGTAGGAACAGCCATATTGTACTTTTCATTAGGGCTTAGTGCACATAATTAAATCAGAGATGAGACTAAATGGAGTAAAGCCAGTAATTAGCAGCCCCTGTGGGATGCAGTGGGACAGAGGGGTCTAATGAGCAAGTCCAAAAGCTCCAGGTGGCAAGGCTAAGACGTTTATAATTCTGACAAAACAAATGATCTTGCTATAATCAGCAGAAGGTCAAACACATTTGCTAACAGGCTCTTAGATCTGAACTGACTTGATGTATCCTATGCAATTTAAATGAACCCACTGAAGCAATAGATACACTTAACTGATCCTCACTTAAAGAGAGAGTGCACTCATTTCTTGAGCCATAATTTTCTACTAGGAATATTTGGTAAAGTGGCAAAACACCATCATGTGTGGAGACATGTGTTATTGTATGGTAGAGTTAGAGATGATGAGATTGGGTCATTCCAATCCAACCAGCTCATTTGATTAAGATAGACCCCCTGTGAGCAGCTTGTCCATTAACACTGTGTCCTTGTCCATTTTTGAACAAATGTGCCACAAACGGGTATGGTTGTTTCAGGCACACTCACTTCCACTATGCACACAGATAAACACCACCTCTAAGTAAAATTAATTTTGACATAAACTCTTTTTATTTCCCTTAGGAGGTGGAAGAAAGTTGGTAAAAGCTCTTTGATTTGATTTGTGGTCATAGGCAGCAAATCGTGATTTATTTTGATTGCTCTAGTCTTCTAAGAAGTCTATGCAGTTTATCTCATTAATGGCTAATGGTGTGTTTTTGTTGAGTAATTTGTGTATGTGGCTTATTGGTACCTCTGTTTTTATAATTTTCTGTTTCAAACAGAAGACTGTGATATGTATATGTGTATATGTATGTATGATGTATATATGTATAAATATACATATATATTATATATGAAATCCTGTTTGTAGTTATTGTACTTTTTTGATAGGGACTAAAATTTTTAATGAATGTCCTCTGCACTTATGCATTGATAGGAATAAAAGATGACCAAAAATAAAATTATCCAATGTTTTCCTAAACAGATTCGAAAAAATAGCAACGACTTTTATTTTAGTTGTGTATATTATTGATATTAGGGCTAAACAGTACCAGTAGAGCATAATTTAGAATTGGCCCATAGGTGGCTTCTTAGATTTTGTATTGCTGAGTAATGGATGGAGTTGCCACATGTTCATATGATTTGGTCATTAGGATGACGAAGACAGCTGATTGCCAAATTGCCTTTCAGATCTTTTAAAGGAGAGAATTACTCAATTATGTGACACTCCAATTGATTGAAAGGCAGGTAATGTTTATGGCTTTTTTTTAATGATTCTTTTGGATCATAGAAATGTATTGAATTTTACTTTTATGGTTTATAGTAGTTGAGGTATTTGAAAAGGAGTTTTAATGGTAACTCTCCTAGGGTATTGCTGGTTTTTCTTTTGGGGGAGGTAACTATTTTCAGTTCTTATTTAATTTCACCATAACATAATGAGAAAGGTTGTCTGTCAACTGTTCCTGCAGACCCAGTATAAGAAAGTAATTTGCATTTAAACATCACACTTGGAATACCCTTAAAACCTTAATTCCTTGGCATTTCATTGTTTTGCCCTTGAGTTAATAACCACTATTTAGCCTATGCCACATTGCAAACTGGTGATTCTTTCTGGCATTCTGATGAGAAAATACATAAGCATATCTTATATGCAAGTAAATCACGATGATGGCAAAAATTGAAAAACACAGTGAAGTGACAGGGCATCATATTTAGAGTAAATTATTCTGTCTTTTGGATTTCTGAAAGACAGCAACTATGCATCTCTACATGTCAAGAACTATAGAAAACACTATTGACTTCCAGGTCCTGCTAAATGCATGCTCTTTCAACATTAGTAGATCTTGGTGTCTCCAAAATTGTCATTGGTTTTCAGCTGTCCCAGAGTCCACATAACTCACATTGTTATGTGTGAGGGGTCCTGACTGACATTTTTACAACTCAAATGGGGGTGGGGAGGGGAGAAAAAGATGGAAAGGAAAGTGGGTGGAAAGACAGTTGACCTATTTAGTGATTTATTTAATGGAAATAATCATGGGAATTTTGAAAAGGAGGAAGCAGAAACAAAATACTACCTAGTACAAGGTCCATGAGGAATTATTGAGTGAATCAGGTGTAATCCATTTCCTGAGCTTAAATTTTTTCTGTTTATTGGCTGAAATGGAGACATGTTGAGTCATTTTAGAATGAGTGAATATATTCAGAGATTCTACCTATACCTTCAAAGAAATTTATTTAGAAAGATTGGTCTTTCTCCAGTATCTCCCATCTTTTACCTTTTGCTACATGGTTTCTCAATCTCCATCTAGGATCATTTCTAGTAGTCCAGATCTATATCTTGCTACTGGACACAGGTGGCTCTGAAGGAGAAACTGAGGCAACTCAATAACTCTGTGTTCTTTAGATTAGTGACTCACCTTTTTTCAAAACAAAAAGTCCATACAAAAATCTTCAAAAAACACTCTGCAAAACAAACTTAATTAAAATGGCCCAAGGAAGGAATCAACTGTGATGTCCTTGAAAGGCTTTGTATAGCCCTCCCTCACTTAAATCCAATTCACTTGCGTGTCATGGCATCACCTCCCTGATGTCATGGTCCTCTTCAAAGGAAGGACAAACAACAATAACAATCTATTCCCAGCCCCCAACCCAAGTAACAATCTCTGATGAAGTCATGGGTATAAGAGAGGAAAAATTTAAATAACAAAGAATTTTCCCAATGCCAAATTAGTGTGTTGCTCTTTTCACATGACTTAAGACAGTTAAAATCAATGGAAATAAAAATTATTCCCTTCCATTTTGATTTCACTTTTACCATAATCCTTATCCCAAGTTCATATCTGTTTGCCTGGATACTGATTGAGGGTCAGAGTATTTTATAGTAATGTTGATTTCTCTCTGATATTAGGGATATAATCCTACCAAAAGAAGTTAAACATTTGAATTTTTTATTCCTGTTGAAAATTATGTCAATTTCTATTCATTTCTTGATGCCTTAGAAAGAAAGAAAAATTTCTATTGGGTGAGATGAGCTGGGGAGGGGGCTGGGCAAAAGAGAATTTGGGTGAAAAAAGCTTAAACCCAAGAAAGAGCTATAGAGCAAAGTCCTAGTAGAGGCTTCAGAACTCTGGGGGCAGGTTCCACCCCAATTGTTTTTTCAATGGGTCTACTGTGACAGGATAAATACAAGAGAAGGCAAAAGGTCACCTGCTTCCTCATCCATCTTCCTTGGGTGCTTGGAGGTCAGAGCTAAGATTGATTAAGATCTTAAATGTTTGACAAAGGATTGGTGGGCAAAAATGGCCATGTGGCTGGGGGCCTGTGGTGTCCTGTTGTTTGAGACCTAACCCTAGTCATCTGGTGGAGTCTTCAAGGGACCTTGGGGACAGAACTACATTTCCTCTTGCCGTTCTTACCTACAAGCAGTACATGCTAATGGAGGCCAAGAATGAAGAGACATGTCAAAAGTTTAGAAGATGATTGTTGGTTTGCCCCCCAAAGCAGCTGCAAGTTCATTCTAGCTTCTGCTCTCGAATAACATTTTCTGAAATGGTTTTGTTCAGTTGTACTTAGACAACAAAGGCTGTTAAGTAACTCTTCTGCCCTCTCAAGGAGAATGGATGACTGGAACTGGCAGTTTGAACTTGTGGAAGGAGGATTTGGTACTGAAGAAAATTGTTCTGCTGTCAAAAAGAAAAGAGAAAGAAATCCACCTTAAGTCTCCCCATTTTCCTTTCCCTGAGGAAATGTTCCAGATGTTTTGCAGTGGTTTTTCATTACTTAAGAAATATTAAGCAGTTCTATTAAGGAGTGTGGGAATTGGAGGAAAAGAGACTTAAATTTTTTTTTGCAAAGTTTGTAAACTGAGAAGTGAATCCCAGGACATATAAATATTTACTCTTTTTGGTTTCTAAAACTTTAATAAACAATATTTTAGGAAAAACTCCATGAAGAATACTGGCAGCAACCTAGAAAATTCTTTTATGTAATGACTGTCTGAAGGCCAATATGATTATAGTTTGGGGGGTAAAATCAACCTGGACAGAAATTTAACCTTACTTTAAATGCATTATTTTGATTATGGGACCTGTTTTGTATCTTAGTTATATACACAATTTTTTGTGGAGATGTGGGGAAGCTTTTTTTAATTAAAAACCTTTATTTAAAAAATAGAGGAAAAATAAAGGGCCCTTAAATATATCTTAGAAATTAAAGATGACTTTAAGTTTATAAAATTGAATACTTCAATTTTATAGTATTTTGCTCAAGAGAAATCAATATTAAGAAAATGAATACTTTGTTTTTCTAAAATACAATAGTGGGCCTTGGGAGAAGGAATGGTGAGAAAGTATTTAAAATATAGTTCATTCAAAGAGCTGTATTTTCATATCCTTGCTATTTTCTTTTTTTTTTTTTTTTGACATTTTTCTTTTACCTTTGATAAGTGTCCTTAGGAAGCAATCACTTGAAGAACATGGTTGCTTTTATCTCAGAGCCTTTGAAACATACCTGTGATCATTGAAAGGAGAATTTCATTTTATATCATGAAGAGCAGGATTTAATTATGATCCTTCCCTGCCCCCTCTCCTTATGCCTTTTTCTTCTGCTTGTGACCAGATTTTTGTAGGACTGAGGTAATGACTCATTCTAGTTACATCAAACATGATGTAGCCAATCTTTGATTTAGCTGGTCATTTAACATTTTTGTATTCCCCCCCCCACTTACCCCACTAGTTTCTTTATACCTCACAAAGAACTCCTAAGCCAAATAAAACAAAAGAAACCTACAATAAATTAAACTTTGATAGGTCTAAGAGGATTTGTGTTAAAGCACAGGAAAGAATTAAATTAATTTAATTACAAATTTATGGTTTAGAAACTCTTGCTAAAAGTGTTTCCCTTCCTTCCAATAGAATGTAAACTCCCTGAGGTTAAGAACCATTCCTATTTTGTCTTTGTATTGCCAATGTCTAATATTTTGCAGCTAGTAAGCATTGAAAGAAATATTCCTTAGGTTGGGTTGAATTGGATTGAATTGGGATAGTTCCGTTCAGTTAAACTGTCCTATTTGCTATCCCCTCTGCCTCTGGGATTTTTTTTGCACTGGTTGTTGGTTCTCTACAACCTAGAATGTCATCCCTCTTCACCTCTGTCTTTTGGAATCCCTAGTACCCCTTCAAACTAAGGTGCTACCTCCTACACAAGACCTATCCTGACTCTCCAGATTGTTAATTCTCTTCCCAATATTATATGTTGGATTAGGGTATATTACATGAATCTGGTTATGAACTTTGACTCTTTGGTGAGAAGACATAGGAAATTCTTGATTGGTTCCCAGTGACTGGATTTATCCTGAATGTGATTAAAGATTGAGAGTCTGAATGGATGAAGCCTCATTGGGGAATGTTCCCTATCTGTGGTCCTTAAAATCTTGTGCTTATTCTGTAGTTTTCATTCCCCTGTGGGGAGTGGGCCAATTCACTTTTTTTTGGATGTTCAAGGTGATTGAACAAAGTGTTGTGCAAAGGAAGAGGAGTACAGAAGTGAAAAAGGACATAATGCTTTGTTGCCATCGTTTTTTGAGGATCTTTACACCAATGATTGGTGACTAATTAGGAGTTAGCCTTGTCATCTTCACGGGATATATGCCCTGTCTCCCTCCATCTCCCACTCCCCCAGCAGCAAAAAGCCGGACTTTATGCCTAGCTGTATGAGAGGTGCCTCAATCTAGCAAAGGAGAGGTTTCTCTACCAGTGATAACCATGTACTGCATAAAGAAGGAATTTAATAAATGCTTCTTTAGGTGAATGAATGTATTTCTAAATCACTAAATGTTTATCAAAATGCCTTTTTTATTAATAGAATTAGTTGTATTATAATATTGATGCAGCTAGGGGGAGCAGTGGGTAGAGCACTGGACTTGAATTGAAATCTCATTTCAGACACTTACCTATATTTTTCCCTGGGAAAGTCGTTTTGTTTCTGTCTCAGTTTCATCATCTGTAAAATGGGGACAAGATTATTGTGAGAACCAAATGAGACAACATTAGCAAAATACCTCAAAAACCTAAAAGCACTATTTCAATGCTATTATAATTATTAAGTTTTTCTGACTATATGTACTTTTGTATTCTATCTCTGTCTCTCTTCCTCCTTTCTTGCAGTATACCTATATGTTTAAATATTCATACATGCAGATGTATCAGCATATTTAAATATCATTTGTATAACTACATATTATTTTATATTTATACTTTATAAAACATTTATTTGTGTGTGATCATATAGATACACATATGAATGCCAATGTATGTATGAATGCAGAGGGAGATCATTCAGGAGTTCCCTCTGTCATTTTCATAATTCACATACTCACTGCAAAGAGCAGTAGTTACATCTAACTCTGAGAGTTGCCTCAATCTAAGTAAAGTTTACACTGCATAGAGTAGAAGCTTAAAATGAATGAATGAACCTTTTATATGTATGTATGCATACATATTAAGTACATGTGTGCCCATGTAGATATATATGTATATATGAACACATACATAATAAACATAAAAATGGAGGGGGGAGAAAGAAAGAGAGAGATGGATGGATGGATGCATGCATGAAAGGGTAATAGTCTTTTCTGTACAGAATAAGTGTACTCAGAAAAAGTACTAATAATTATAATAGAATATACACATGCATTCCTGAAATGTATGGGAGGAGCATTGAAAGTAGGGAACATACAAGACAATTAATATGCTATTTGCTAACTGTTATGTCAAGCATCTTTCCTTCATGTTTTGGGATTCATGGGAATGTAATACATCTGAATCTGTGTGATAATAAAGAATCCCACAGGAGCATTGTATGGATAGTTCTTATATTCAAAGACCCCCATAGTGCTTTCATGTTGAAAGGCAGGGACCTATAGCATTTCCTAAAACTACACAGTATGGAGCTATATAGATTTGGCAACCCCACCTTTACACAATGTAGATGATTCAAAGAAATAATTCAGGCCCCAGAATGGATTTTTGGATGTAAAATAATCTGGTTTTATTGGCTCCATTGATCAGATCAGAGGGATCATTGCCCATTCCCATTACATCCCCTGTAAGCACAGTTTAAATGTCTATTTCTTTGTGACAGGATATGCTGCCATTTTAGATCTTCCAGACTTGAATTAGACTTGAATTTACCGTCACAATGTGAATGATAACACTTTCATCAAAATAATTCAAAATTTGGTCATCTCTAAACTGAAAATTAGGAATGGGAAGCTTCAGAAAGACTTTAGGACACAACTCTATTTGTTCAGCATTAATGATGTGCCCATACAATTAGACATATATGTCTATGACATATATATGTGGCTGCTTAAGTACTATTTATCTATGTTCAATAACATGGTTCAGTGATCTCTGATTTTTATTGCTCTTGTAAGACAAAATGATAAAGGCAATTCTTGGCTGTACCCTTGTCTCTTTGGAGATTAGCTTTTTCACTTGTGGCACAAACCTTCCTCACTGCATCCCATTATGGTTGGTCCTTTTGATATATCTTTAGGGAGAGCAGGTGAGGTCACAGAATTTCATGATCCAGGAGACAATTAACACTCCCATGACTAAAAGGACATTTTATGAATATTCAGACCTTGTTCAGCTCCCTGGGAAACGAAAATGTTGGTAGGCCTGGTCCTTCCCACTGGGGCCTCTGAAAGTTTTTGTGTGGGTGTGAATGGGGATTGTCAGCTGTCTGGCCAGTCTTCCCTTTTCAAGCAGCAGATTCCTCATTTGCATATTTTGTATACACCCTCATGCAAAACAGCACACCCATTTCCCCCTTTCACAAAAGAGATAAGAGCTTCCTTTGGAAAACCTAGCCAAAATCCCCTTCTGTTTATGCAGAACCCCTTGATTTGGATTCCATGCAAATTAATTCAGTTTTGATTTTAATGCTTTGTTGTTGAGATTGGGGGTGGAGGTTGGGGGCAGGGAGTTGTCCCTATTTGCACAGGACTCCTTTTGTCCCTGGGGGTCTTAGCTTTGCCCCATCCCTGGGTTTCACTTTCTCCCGCCCTACCAAATGACAGAACCCCTTGCTGCTCATTTCATTTTGACCTTTGGGAAGGAGCTGCACATGGGAGAATCCTTCCAGCCTGTCTATGCCAGGACTGCTTCAGCTGTAGGCTTTGGTGTTGGCTCTCTGGTGGAGATCGGTGGGAGGAGATGACAGAGCTCAGACATTTGTCTTTTGGCCTGGGATGCTGACAGGTATCTGCCAGCAAAACTTGAAAGTATATTGTAAAGTGAAAGGTTACAACTGATTCTTTAGAGAGAAATATCACTGCATTTCAGAAGCCATCCAAAGGATCTGGGAGTGGAATGGTGGGAGTGTGATGAGTAACACTGAGAAATGTTTATGAATGTCCGTGGATACTTTCATGAATTTATTATGTATCTTGTTATTTTTGTTTTGCAACCCCAAGTAAAAGGGCAGCTCCTTGTGGACAGGTCTTGATAAAGCATTTCTTTGCCATCTGAACACTTGGGATTTCACCTGGATCATATACAGGCTTGTTGATTGACTATATTCATACAATTAAATTGAATCCTGTTATGTAAGGATTCCCCTTTCTGGAATGCCTGCAGTCAAAATGCCTTCAATTTATTTCTTTATGATATTTTTCAAATTTATTGAACCATTAGTACTTTTGGTAGCTTACTGAAGGGGTGACATGGGTCCTCACAATGCAGTGGATTGCCCATGTTTTTCATTTATCTCTGATATGTTGCAACTCTGAAAAGGCTATGATCATCGGCATCTAATAAACAAAAGGATAGGATTGTGGCCAGAGTTTTTTGAAGTCTAGTGAGTGGAGGTTGAAACTAATTTCACAGGGTGCAGAAGATGGGCTCAGCCTGCAGCATGATTAAGTGAAGGATGCAAGGTCAGCTAACACATCCTGGAAGGATGGAAGAGCTTTGGTTGAACTCGACCATCCTTTGAAAAACTGGTACTGTTCAAAGTCCATTTGGGATGGATTATTAGGATTAAAGAAGAGCAGAAGACTTCTTTATACTTGGTATTTGCTCTGGTGTCATTAGTGGATGAGAAAATTCACCTGATTTATCTGGCTCTCTTTTCTGTTAGCTGGATTTAAACCGACCCTCACTTCACAAAGGTGATCCTGCTAACCTCTTAATAAGTTACAGATCTCATATTGTTCCAAATCCTTAAAATACCATTTGAAGTAAAGTTGATTGATAATTATCATTTCCCCTCTCTGTGTGCAGATATTTTCAGAGCACCAGTACAAAGCTGTGGTACAGTTTCTTAATTGCCCAGATAATCCTGTTTGCTTGTATTTTTAAACTATGAAGTGCTGGGTAATTATTCAATTCTTATTAGAAGGCAAATGGCAGTGTAAACAATAATTAGGATGTTAGACAGACTAATACGCTTCAAAGCAAATTGGATTTTTTTTTCATACTGTTCAGCATGAAGTCCCATAAAGCCAACAATTTAGGAGCCAGGCAAAAAAAAGCTCCATTTTGTTCATATTTTATGGTGTTATCTCTTCATGGCTTGTTTCTGTGAATAGCAGTTTGCACCAGTGAAAATGCCTGTTCCAAAGCCAAATGTTTCTTTAACAATCGGTTCCCTGCTGCTTGACATTTGGCTACAGTCTCCCATGGTTCCAGATTGGTTCTTTGTCTGCTTTAGTTCCATAGGGTCAGAGGTTAACAGAATACTGATTTCCTCCCATAATACCATGGCAGGTAAATATGGGTAAACCTCATGATTAGTTAAGACACCGTTCACTTTGGAATGCCTTTCTATTGGGCTTTTGTCCATAAGAACATCTCCCTTTTAAGATCAGAAATTTCCCAGATATTGCTTCGCAAGAGTAGATTCCTTCAGAGGATTCTGATTTCTAGTCACTTCTCCCTGAACTACCACCATTCATAACTAGCATGTCCCTAGAAATGTGTGACCCAAAAGCTGTGAGCAAATCATTGCTTTTGATGAATTAATTTTGCAAACTCAATATGATAATACACTCTCCAATCTTAAGGCACTTAATTATGTCTTGTAGTCATATCTCTTCCTTATGTTTCATTGATGGAATAATAAGCAGATAACAAAGGGAGGAGACAAAGATACTTTAATAATGT
>JAJPUD010021452.1:0-23035 GCA_023553655.1 Myrmecobius fasciatus | reverse complement strand
TTTTTTTTTTTTATTCTGCTGGAACAACTGTAGAGGTTTTTGATCACTTCCACACCACTGATAGAATTTTCTTGGATTTTTGCCCTTTGATCATATAGTGCTTCAAGAATTATTCAGTTCCCACTGACCTAACTATAAAGGAAACTAGAAGAAGTGATGAATTTTCATCTAAATGGAAAGCTATCTCATAGACTCTTTTTAGAGAGATAGATAAATAAAGAAGTTATTGGAGCTGACTTCATCTTGCGCTCAAAGTTAACAAGAAACATTATATCAAAGGAGATCCTTAGTCATTTTTCCCTGTAGTACTCATGATGAACATAAAATAAGGAACCACCAGGAAGATGGAAGCAGTTTATGTACTAGCATCCATGGCAAAGTGAAGAAATTCCTCAATAAACTTGACAGGATCCTTCAAACTAAGTCAACAGATACCCTGATAGAAGAAAACTTTAATGCAAAGTTAGACACAGAGGAAGAAATCAAGACCATGTTGGAAAATATAGTTTGAAGTAAAAAAAATGAAAGAAACTAAAAGAGTGTAGACAACTCAGAAGTCTTACATTTGTATGCAATAAATACCTTCATCAGAAACACTAGACATAGTGAAAGAAAGAAATCATTGCACATAGCAAACACTGAACAAAAATAAATGAACTTTATCTTAACTGACAGGAAACAAATGGCTAGAGAAGTTGCAGTCATTTCAGAATCAGCTGTCTGTGTACAGTCAGATCATCAACTAATTAGTGCAAAAGTTACAATCATTACCAAATTAGAAAAATAGGATAAAGTTGAGAAGATACAGTATAAAATGGTAGCAGCTGCAATCTAATCTGTACAAACAGGCTACCAACTTTGAAAAATGAGAAATGGTCAAAAGTAAAGACATGGGTTGACTCTATCATGTCTTTCATAGGTTTGACAGATGCAAAAGAATTGTCACAAGGAGGAGACTAAAAGAAATAGGAATTAATTAATTAACAAATGCCTCCTTTGTACCAGGCTTTTAAGCCCTGGAGATATGATAAGAATGAAACAGCCACCCTTCCTCAAGGATCCTACATTCTACTGGGAAAGACAATATGTATCTCAAACATGTACAAAATAAATAAAGGACAGTAGTATGAAGGAAGATGAAGTTGATGAGGATAGCCCTTTAGTTCCTTCTAATTCTGGTTGATGAAATTATGGAAAATAAGGGACCAATAACAGAGCCAAATCTAAGGTCTTAAACCTTAAGAAGAAGGATTTATATTATGTTATTCCTTTATGAGACATTTTTAAAAGTTCTCTTAGCAAAAGTGATAGAATCAGAGCCAAGACTTGACCTAACCCTTGAAAAACTTTAAAAAACAAGATGTAGTTGAGGCAGAAGCCAGCTCTGAAAACAGTGATGTCCAGCAAGAGGGAAAAGGACAAGCTCTACAGGAAGAATATTCATCTCTTGAGAGGGATTACTCTTTATCTTTCCCCTTTTGACTCTATCAAAGGCAGCTGATAAAATAGGAACTTCTCTGTCCCCTCCATGACAACTTTTTTTTAAATAGTAATTTTTTTGATTTTTCCAAATACAAGCCAAGACAGTTTTCAACATTCATCTTTGCAAAACTTTGTGTTCCAATTTTTTTCTCTCTCTTTACTCTTCTTCCCCCTCTCCAAGACAGCAAGCAATCCAATAAGTTAAGTATGTTCAGTTCTTCTAAGTCTATTTCCATGTTCACATGACATCTTTTAGAGAGGAGTTGCTAACCAAATAGGAAATATTTTACTTTTACATGGTGCAAGACCAGTTAAGAAAAAAGGAGGGAGTTTGTTGTAGACAAGTAGTGTTCAAGTCTTTTTTGTGACTGTGTATGGAGTTTTCTCAGCAAAGATACTGGAGTGGTTTGCCATTTTCTCTTCAACTCATTTTTAGATGAGGAGACTGAGGCAAACAGAGTTAAGTGATTTGCCCAGGGTGACATAGCTAGTGAGTATCTGAAGTAGGATTTGAACTCAGGTCTCCCTGACTCCAGACTCAGCGTGCTATCTATTGCATCATTTAACTGCCCACATGAAAGTGGGCATTGCAAATAAAATTAAAGAGAGAAACTGCCCCAGAAAGACTAGCTAAGCCATCAATGATCAGGAGAGGTGTTACCTGAGTCATGTGCATTTTTCATTTGTGTGCCTCTCTTCTAGTAAACTTTCTGTTTATGCCCACTCTTCCCACTGATGCTGTACATATTTGTAAGAAAATGAATCCTAGGGTATTTATGTTTTGTTAGCATTGTTCTTTCTATTCTATTACAATATATGTCTTTGCTTGAACTAATTGAGTCAACTGGACGACTATCAAAAGTAAATACTATGTAAACTATAGTTTGGGGACTATGGACTCAAAGAGTGCCTTGAACCTGGAGTAGCTGCCCACTGAGGACATGACTTGTGAGTTAGAGTTGGAGGGGGGACCCTACACAGGTTCTACAAAAGGTAGTTGGAGGGAAAGAACATTTGATAACTGAGGGAAATTAAGTAAAGTTTCTTGTAGAAGCTGGTACATTAGCTGAGCTTTGAAATGAAACTTGGAATACCAAGAAGCAAAAATGACAAGAATGAATTCTAAACATGGGAGCAGCATGTGTAAAAGTATGAAGATGGAAGATAGAATGACATGTGTAAGCAAGAGTAATGTCATTTTGGACAGAACATAGAGTATTTGAAGGAAAGTAATCTCTAATAAAACTGGAGTCAGGTTGTAAAAGCAGATAAATGCCAAACAAAGAAATCTGTATTTAATCCTAGAAGTAATAGGGAGCCACTGGTGTTTATCAAGTAGGTGAGTGACATGGTTAAGCCTGTGTTTTAGGAAAAACCTAACAAACCAACAAACAAAAATACCTTGGGCAGCTGGGTGGAGGTTGGATTGGAGAAAAGAGAGACTTAGGACAGAGAGATAGATGAGGAGGCTCTTCCAATAGTATAGGCAAGAGGGGATGAGGAAATGTACCACAGTTATAACTGTGTAAGTAGAAAGAAGATTCAAGAGGTTATGCGCAGATAAAATCAACGAAGGTTGGAACTGATACTACATGTAGGGCAAAGGAGAATGAAGAGTCAAAGATGACTCTAAGCTACAAACCTGACTGACTAAAAGAATGATTATACCCTTCACAGAAATAGGGAAGTTCACAAGAGGGGTGGGGTTGAGGGAAAGATAATGAGCTTTGTTCATAACATAAGATCATAGGATTATAGATTTAGAGTCTGCAGGGACCTTAGAGTTCACTGTGCCCAACTCCCTCCATTTAATTTTAAACTATTTTTTTTATTCTGAACTTCACAAACACCAGATAGTATACTTCCATTTAGATATAGAACAAACCAAGAGGATTGTACATGAAATAACAGGTCTTTATTATGCTTTTCTTTGTAAATAAATGATAAATTCAATATGCAACTTTGAAAATTGTACTGCTGGTCTGGGATTCTGTCTGACTTTCATTTTGGTCCTTTTTGTGCATTAAAAAAAATCTTTCCTTTCTTTCCTTTTGTTTTTTTCCACCATCCCCCACCCCCCACTTTTTTTGGGGGGGCTATAGTATTTTCCCTCTCCCTTTTACCATGAATACATAGTCAAAGAAAATAATCCATATAGGCAATATCTAAAAATGTGTGCCATATTCTACATTTTGAGTCTATCACCTCTCTTAAGGGGCTGAATAACATACTTCTTCATTAGCCCTTTGAAATTGTAGTTAACTATGAGCATTAATTGAACAGCTAGGTAGTAGGGGCAGTCAAGAGGCTTAATGGCTAGAGCGTTGGATCTAGGATCAGGAAGGCCTGAGTTAAAATCCCAGTTTCAGAAACTACTAGCTATGTTACTTAACCCTGTTTGCCTCTGTTTCCTCATCCATAAAATCAGCTAGAAAAGGAAACAGCAAACCACTCCAGTATCTTTGCCAAGAAAACCCCAAATAGGATCACAAATAGTCAGACATGACTGAACAATAAAAACAAATGGTATTCATCAAGGTTCTTAAGCCTTTCAACATTTGGGTTTTTTTTCTTCTTCTTTACAATCTAATTATACAAATTCTTCTCCTAGTTCTGCTCATTTTATTTCATTCTTTGTAAGTTCATCATAACCTTTCCGGCTTTTTTTGTTTTGAAAATACTTCATTTCTAAAGATACATTACTATTCTTTTACATTCATATGTAATAATTTGTTCAGCTATTCACCAATAGATGTGACCCCCTCATTTTACAGAAGAGGAGATTTTGCTCAAAAAAACCGAAATGACTTACCTAGAATCGCACACAGCTGCTGCATTTTTAAGGCAGATTTGAAATCAACACAGTGTGCTAATCACTTCATCATTCTGCTATTCATTTTGCATTTTAAATGGGTATGATAAATATGATTTGAGATATCTAACAGACAGTTGTTATTATAAGATGTGAAGCCCAGAAGAGAAATGAGGGTTAGATATAGAGATATAGCAGTCATTTGCATTTTGAAGCCTTATCAGTCAGAGAGCAATTTTAGAGAAAATTGGAAGGAGTACAACAAACAGAAACAAAGTGAAAGAGATCTGCTATTATCTTTTCTCATTAATAGGAAAGTAATTTCAGACAATTTCAGACAATGGAAAGGTTTCTAGAGTCAGACTGGGTTCAAATACTTCCTCTTATGCTTACTGTGTATTACCTTGCACAAGTCACTTTGTTACCATGGGTCTCTTCACTTCTAAAAAGATGTTTTATACTAGATAGCTTCATTTTCAGTTCTACACCTGAGATCTTTTGATCCTGGCACATAATAAGTGTTTAATACATACTTTTTGACTAGCTGATTCAGAAGAAGGCATAAATGCCATGCTCCTCAAATTTGCTGATGGTACCCACTTATGGTAGATGACAAAACCAGGTTCTAAAAGGGCCTTAATAGGCTTCAAATGAAAGGCTAAGTTCTCATAATATGAAATTTAAAAGAAATAAATATGAAAATACACACATGGAATCCAAATGATTAATTTCTCATGTATAGGATATGAAGGAAGTATTGTCAATGTTTAATGTGAAATAAAGAAGGGATTTTTAATTGGACTTCAAACATGAAATAAGTGAACATTTCACTTGATGGTACTGAAGAAGTATGAGCACCAAAGCTGATTCAGTTCAACAAGATGATGAGTTCAGTGGTGAAAACATTTCCTGGGAGCATAATGATCAAGTCCAAGTCCAAAGACTATAGCTAAGATAAGACACAATAGCTATATTTAATTATTTGAAGAGATTTTATGTGGAAGGGAGATTATGATTGTTCTTCTTGGTCCCAGAGTGTAAAATCAGGAACATCAGGTATCACTTGTAGATCCTGATATTAGGGAATTCTATAAATCCATGAATGGGAAATGGGCTACCTTGGGAGGTAATGGGTTCTCCCTTACCAAAAGTTTTTGAGTTATGGCTAAATCTATCTCTTTTTAGTAATGCTTTGGAAGGTATGTTTAGATAGTTTAGATAAAAAAAGAGTTATAGCAGAAAGACTTTGAGGTCTTTTCCAAGAATTCTCTGAATTCTTCAGCAAGTATTTCCTAGAAGTTCCATTTTATGGGGTGGCCCAATGCCAGTAATTCCTAATTTTCCAGACTTAATTGACCATGCTTCAGTTGCCTCCTAAATCTGTCTTGAGGGTTCCTTCCTTTATTCATAAGTTCTTCCCAGAGCCTCCATTCTAAGGAGGGCCCTAGACACATTATTTCTAATGCCCTGAACTATGCCATTATGTCTCTACTCTGTCACCTCCTTCCTCCACCCCTGCTTTTTATATGTTGTCTTCCCCTATAAAACCCTAAGTTTATTGAACATAGGAACTAGCTTTGGTTTTACTTGTATTTACATGTCCTGTTCTTAGCACCATTGTCTGGCACGTAGTAATAATAAAGAACTGCTTATTGACTGATTGAATGACTGAAACCCAAAGTTACTCAAAAGAGTTTGGCCTAACTTTCTATTTCAGAAAAAAAAAATTAAAAAGTAATTTTCTCCAAAATTATGAATAGGCAACCCATTGAGCTAGTCTATCTGGTTAAGTTGGAAAGTGAGGATGAGGGTAGGAGGAGATCACATTTGGAAAATTATATATAGATATATCTATATATCTATATCTTTCTATAGATATAGATACATAGCTTTCAATGATCCCAGGTTGCTTGATGCTGCAGAAGGTCATCAGTTTTTATACTGGTATCTTCCCACTAATGCTATATGCTGCAAATCATAGAACATCAAATGTCAAAACATTATCATCTATCATTACACACTCTACCCCTGGTCACTTTCTGCCTTAAAAAAGACTAGAGGGTCTATAAAAATGCTTGATTCAGATAAACAGAAGGAGAACAATCCTGGTTAACATCCTCCTATCACTTGTCTTTTATGACAGTCACAATATTGCCATATTGCTAAGGGGAAAAGGATATGGAAAATAACACTGAGGTACAGGATATAGTCATCCTCTCACAGTCTCTTTCTGATGAGGGTTCAGTGTATAATCAGGACTGATCACTCATGTACTTGCTCTCTTACATACACTCATTTTTTTTTAATAAAGCTTTTTATTTACAAAACATATGAGTGATTTTTCTACATTGACCTTTGCAAAAACTTTTTTCCCCAGCTTTTCCCCTCCTTCCCCCCACCCCCACCCCTAGATGACAGGTAATCTAATACATGCTAAATAGGATAAATTATATGACAAATACAATACATGTATACATATCTATACAGTTATCTTACTGCACAAGAAACATCAGATCTAGAAAAAGAAGAAGAAAAAACAACCTAAGAAGGAAAACAAAATGCATGGAAATATTCACAGAAAGCGTTAAAATGTTGTGTTGTGGTTCACACTCAGTTCCCACAGGCCTCTCTCTGGATGTATATGACTATCTTCATCACTGAACAATAGGAACTGGTTTGAATCACATCATTTTTGAAGAGAACCACGTCCATCAAAATTGATCATCGTATAGTCTTGTTGCTGTGTATAATGTTCTCCTGGTTCTGCTGATTTCACTCAGCATCAGTTCATGCAAGTCTCTCCAGGCCTCTCTGAAATCCTCCTTCTGGTCGTTTCTCACAGAATAATAATATTCCATAACATTCATATACCATAATTTATTCAGCCATTCTCCAATTGATGGGCATCCTTTCAATTTCCAGTTTCTTGCCACTACAAAAAGGGCTGCCACAAACATTTTTGCACATCTTACATACACAGAAAATTTCTCCTTTTCTGTCTCTCTCTCTCCCCACTCTTCTAAGGTCACACAATCAAAATCATCTTTAGACTATGCACCAAACTCCTCCTCAAGAGCTCTTTACCAGCATGTCTTCTTTTACCACACCCAAACCAGTACCAAACCTCCCAAACAACCACCAACAACCCTTGGGTTACTTCCTGTTGCTCTTACATAGACCCAGGGAATAGCAAGCACCTGCATGTCACTTCAGTCTTGGGTTCACAAACTTACTCTTTACTCTAGCTCTCTAGCATCTTCAGTCTTTGACACAGTTATCTTGGAAGAATCAGAATTGTAGGTCACCCAAAGAGAAATGAAAAGTCTTTTGATGGGTATGAACAGCCTAGAATTTATTACCAAGGATGACTTGCTAATGAAAAGCAGCATGAAGATAGAATCAAGGACATATATTAATGAAAAAAGACATGAATTAATGGCTATGTTAAGAGTGAAGGATAAGAGATAGCCCGATCACTCACTGGTACCGATGAAATATCAAAAGAACCTCAAGAAACAAGGTGTTTGGCAGATCATCTATCTATGTAAAGACAGACAAAAATTGCACAGAATGAAAGGGCATACAGGAGTTGCCAATTGTACTGGTAAAGTAAATACATACACCAGTAAGATAAAGGAACCAAAAACATATCTTCAAGGCTAGCTTAATAATCTTTTAAAAGTTCTTACTTAAATCTGACTCGAAGGAACCTCATTCATGTTTCCACTTGAAAATATTTAAATGAACAACTTATTACATGCCATTTTTACCATTCTTTAATGATTTCAAGTCTATGTATCTTGCTTTCCAGCAAGGCAATGAATATATTTCTTTGACTTCCCCCACAGAAGTGGTATTCAATAAAGAGTTCTATCAATGACTCTAATTTTCTCTTTTTTCATCCTCAGCATGAATAAAGAGTAGGCTTTTATAAAATGATATAATAATGAACCATTATCAAAACCTACAAACTATTGGCCTTTCATAGTTACCTTATCCAGGCACCTGTGTATATGCTAGACATTTGGTGAATTCACTTAATAACCATTTCAAAAATATGAAAATGGCATTTTTACTCAAAGGAACTACATTATTGGTTCCAATTCATTATGAAACTGTTTCAGTTGAGGAGAAAAAAGGAAGATATCTTAAGAGGTCTAAAATTTGTGATCTCTAACCTTTAATTTCTTTAAAAAAAAATTGATGGTCCAGAAACAAATTCTAGTCCATTTTAAATGTCACAGTAATGCTATTGATTCTATGATGGTTTCATTCTAAGCATAAATTATGTTTCCTGTTCTCCAAGAGCTTACACTCTAATAGAGCTATATCTAGTCATCTTGATATGTATCTTGCCACTGAACTCACAGAGCTCTGAAGGAGAAGGCATAGCCCACCCTCACTTAAATTCCCTATTATGTCATGGCATCACCTCCCTGATGTCATGGCCCTCTTTGAAAATGAAGGACAAAACAACAATAGCAATAGCAATGATCTTGTATACGTATTCTCAACCTGAGAACCACTAGTATTCAGGAATAGATTTCAGGGGATCTATCATTATTTCAGTATAACTGGTTTTCTCTCAATTCTATACATATTACTTTATACCTTTAAAAACAATGTTCTGAGGAGCCCATAGGCTTTCCTCAATGCTCAAGTGGCCCCTGACACAAAAAAAGTTAAGATCAGCTAAGTAGGATGAGTCTAAGTAGATGAGTCTAATCATGAAACATTTAAGTCACAAAGTCAGGCAGTAAATGTATGAAATATCAAGGTTGGTTGTAGAAATAGAAATTCAGAAAATGAAAGATTCATATGAACAAGGAAGATTTCTTGGATAGGATAAAACTTGAGCTGGATTCTGACATGGCCAAGACATGGAGAAACAGAGGGGGAAGGAAAGTTCATTACAGATGTTGGAGAAAACAGCCATGTTCAGTTGGAGATGTGTAAACCTGAAAGTAATAACAAACCAGTTGGTGACATGATTAGGGACTGACAATAGGAATTAAAGTATATGACTCATTTTTGTTTCCTATAATATTTTGGCCAGATCTCATTAGTATAGAGGAACTCCCTCTCACAATGTAGATGCACACCTTCTCTGCCACTTAGGGTCCTAGAGAAATATCTGTGCCACCGAGGTCATAAGTAACTTGACCAGATTTACCCTGTTAGTATCCATCAGAAGATGGGACTTGAGCCCAGGTTTTCCTGCTTCCGTGGCCAGTTTTCTCTGCAATAAACATGCTACCTGGGATGTGCATGTGTGCACACCTATATTTATAGGCATGTGTATCTCTAGGCATATGTACATGTATGTGTGTTTTATATGTGTGTAGGTGCATGTATTCATAGGTATATATGTATATGTACATATATATACAGGTATAAGTGTATGTGTGTAGGTATATAAGTATTTGACATTTGTGTAGGCATATGCATATATGTATGTATTTATGTATAACCTATATTATATACTCATAAATATTATACAAGTGTACACATATCTATAAAAATATAAATATGAAGGGAAAAGTGCAGAAAACTTCCAAAATATCAACATCAGTGGGCATGTATGTAACCTATTAAGTTTTGGCTTAAAGGATGGGTCAGAGTTCAGCTGATGACAATGGAGTAGGAAGGTGTTCTCAGCATTAAGGAGTAACCTTAAAAAAAGGCACAGGAGTGAAATAGCATAGCATGTTTATTTGAGTAATTTATACATGCATTTATACAACAAAGCAGTCTACACATACAAAACCCAACAAATATACATGCATGTTTTATATGTATGTGCATATATGTGTGTTATGTGTGTATACATACTCATACATAAATTAGAATATTGGTTCAAGTCTGACTCTTTCTGACACTATAACTAGGAAAATTACTTATCTTTTTATTGACTCAGACAATACTCTAAGCCTAAGTTGCAAAGCAGATACTTTACCTGAAGCCACGGACCATACATATGTTTGTTTGCATGCACACAATACATACACATGCATATGTACTATCGACATACATGTATAGGTACATAGGTATATAAATAAATATATAGATATAGATATTTCACTTCCTCTTCCCATGTCTTTATTTAGGTAGTTCCCTTATGCCTACAATATCCTCCCCCCCCAAAAAAAAAATTTACCAATTGCACTTCTTTCTTTTAAAACAACTATTCAGTACATTGCATAAATACACTGTTGTTGATATGTTAGAGAGTTTTCTGCCTTTAAGGTTCTTTTTTTTTGGGGGGGGAGGGATGTGGAGAGCTATTTAAGGAGATGACCCTTTGAGAGCTTGGTGAGAGGAGAGTGAAATGTAAATAGGAGAAAAATTATAGGAAAAGGAAGGAAAGGGGACCTGAAGGAAAAACAGGGCGTGGCAGAGAAGAACAGAGAAGATCCTGTTGCAGGACCTGGGTAAAGATAGGAAGAGAATATAAAGCCCCATGCAACTAACAAAGCCAGTGCTCCAATGCTAGCTAGAGGTTGTACTCTGCCTTCCCTTCACGAGGAGACGGAAATACTCAGCAGAGTACAAAGCTCATCCTATGGATGGTTCCTCAAAAGAAGTTTTCATTTGTAATAGGACCTATTGGAGGTGGACTCCATTTTGCATTTCTCCTGTCTTGAAATCATCAAAGATGTGGCATTTCTGAGGAAGCTGTGGGATTTCTGAGCAGTGGAATCAAGAAATTTGGTATGAGAAGAATACTTTAAAGCTGTGTGTTCATTGACAAGCCACCTGTGCTGGCAAGGCCAAAGAAAACTTTTTTCTTCTTAACCATTTAGCAGCTTTCTGCTTTTGGTCAACTATACCTTTCTAAAATCCATCAATCAGTCAACAATCCATTATTAAGCACCTACTTACTACAGGTAGATTCTTTGACATTGTGTTAATCACTAGAGATAGATAGAGCAAAATAGTTCGTAATCTCTTTTCCTGCCTTGGAACACTACACTGGTTTGGTTCTCCTTCTACCTCTCCAACTGTTCCTTTTCTTTGTATGGTGGGTCTCCTTCCTTCTCTTCCTTCAAACTATGGACATTTATTAAGACTAAGTTCTCAGTCTTCTGCCTTTATCTCATAGCACCATTTCTCTCAGTAAACTGATTGTGGCTCAGAATTTCAACTATCACCTCTCTAGCAGTGACTCTCATATCTCTATCTCTACCCTTCTCATCATATCTACAACTGTCTATACAAGCTCTGTACCTAGATGTTCTGCTATCACTGCAACTGAATTCATTATCTTCCCCTCTCTACCTATCAGTCTAAACTTCCTTATTTCTGTGAATGATACCAAATCCAACCACACAGTCTTAAAATCTTAATGTTGTATTTGATTCTTCCTTTACCTTTATTCTTTGTTCCCTGTATCCACACTCCAAATCACAGTAATTTTTCTCTAGAATTGTTTCTCAGGTCAATTATTCTTTTCCTATACACAGTCCCAAGCACATTTTTTGTCTATCTTTGCATTCCATGCTCTAGCCAAATTGGACAACTCTGCCTCCTGAAACATGACTTTGTGCTTTTAAATAGAATATTCCCTCTGTTTGGACTGTCCTCCCTTCCCTTCTTTGTTACTGAATTCTTACCTATCCTATAAAGCCAAATTCAAATGCCACCTCCTCTGGGAAGCATCTTTTACTACTCCTTCCTATATGTATCTCATATAACACTTAATTTATGCATTTAATGTAATGTTGCAAATAATGGAATTATTATTGGTCCTATTATCTCCTATTGTTGACAAACCGAAGTTGACAAATATCTCAGACTGCCATTGAAGGACCTTCATATTCTTCTCCTATTTATTCACCTTAATTTTTGCAACATTGGCCTCTAAATCTATCATGTCCATCTTTAACATCACAGTTCTCACAGATCTAGTCCAAAAACAAAAACCAAACACGTAAATACCTCTAGGACCCACAATTTCATTAAAAGGGGTTTTTTTCCTTGGAAGCAGATTTTTTACAATGAATTGGTCTAGGCTTAAAAACATCCATCACTTTGTGGTCAACTCTCCAATGAAGAGTCTCAGAATTTGATTGGTCTTTGATATGCAGTTTCTCACTAGACTTAAAACTTAATTCCCTTTCAATTTCTTAAAAGCTATAAAAACTTGTTCTTTTTTTACTTAACTTTCAAGAACCTGAGGTCACACTGACATCATGGTGAGGAACTAGAGGAGGAACTTTATGAAACATATATTTAGGCAAAACATAAATAATGCATATATAGAAACATCTATATAGCTATCTCCTCATTTCAATACTTCAAAAATCCAAAATTTTATCCATATAGGTATTCCCCCACCAACACAGCTATGTAAAGAATCTTCAAGATTTTCTAATATGAAAATGTTTTACATGATTGCACAGTATAACCCATATCAGATTGCTTGTCTTCTTGGAGGGGAGGGAGAAAAAATTGCAACTCAAAATCTTTCAAAAAAGATGAAAAACTAACAAAAAGCTGAAAACTATCTTTATGTGAAATTGAAAAAAAATAAAACTCTAGTAAAGGAAAAACCAAACAAAAGAATTTTTGTGACCACAAAAATTCAATACTCTAAAGCCAATTTGATGATGAATTTCTCTGAATAAAGCTAGGTAAGTTCTTGGCCAAAAACAGGTCCAGTGAAACTCTATGTGTCAGTCACTCAAGCACCTATTATGTCCCCTGGCACTATGCTAAGTGCTGAGAACATAAAAAGAATCAAAAGACAGTGCCCTCAAGGATTCTACAATCAAATTAGAGAGATGACAAGCAAACAAATATAGGACAAACAAGCTATATATAGGATAAATAGGAAAGAAATGAGAGGTTAGAAATAAGAGGAGTTGGGAAAGGCTTCCAGTAGGAAATAGGATTTTAGTTGGGACTTTAAGTCAGGGAAGACAGTAAGTAGAGATGAGGGGGGAGAGCATTCTAGGCATGGGGGAAAATTAGAAAAAATGACCACAGCAGAGATGGAGTATAAATAAATAAGGTGATGTCTTTTTCTAACAAAGTTGACAACAAGCATTTTCATTTTATTTTGTGTATATGCTTGTATGTGTGTATGTATGTTTGTAATTATTATATGTATATATGTATTTTATATATTTTGTTTATACACCTACAAATGCATATCTAATACTATTCTTCTATAGATTATGGGACAGTAGATGTATATCTCATCGTTGACAACTCAGAATCCAAGCATTTAGAACACAACACTATAAATTTTTCTTGATGATGGTATTCATTGTGCTATGATATTTGAATATGGATAAATTGTTATATATATTTTTTAAACCTAACTGCAAAGCTGACAATATTGGATGAATATACTGGTAATATCCTTGCTATACCATCAACAGTGTGTGGTAGAAAACATACTTTTTTAGAAATTGAAGGCTTGAGTTTATACTTAATACCCACTAGCTTTGGGTTCTGGGCTATGCACCCACTATAATAGTTTTCTGGTCTATAAAATGGGAATAATAATGCTTGTAGAAGCTACTTTACCATCTTATTATAAAGATGTTTAGTGTTTAACTTAAAGTACTTTGAAAATGTGACTTTTTAAAAAAAGTGTTCTAATTGGTTTCTAGGAGCAATGATTTATTATAGATAATGAAGAAGAATTAAACCAAGCAGTAGAAGATCAGTAAAGAATGAATTCTTCACTGGACTAACTGTGCGAACTTGAGCAAATCATTCAACCACTCTAAGATTCACTTTTTTCATCTGTAAATTGAGAGGGGAGAAAAAGATGTGTTCAAGGATCTGTCCATTTGTAGCATTATGATTATGCAGATCCATTCTTATGCCAACAGGATAGATAATACAGCTTGCACACATTTACTGCAATACATATATGTGCATATCTGTGTGTATTGTATACACACACCCATACTTCAGTATGTTGTGACCAGTAGAATATACTTGGATGATGACTAGAGTGATTCAGGAGTTCAGGGTTTTTTCATAGGAGGCCAAAGATTTCCTTTAATGCTTTAATACTGATGTGTGTGTGTGTGTGGGTGTGTGTATGATAGTTTTTACTATTTATATAATATAATATAGTAACTTTTTTCCTTCTTCAGAACTTTCTCATAATGATATCCAGAAGCAAAATCCTTTGGACAGGAGAGAAAACAGGGTCAGAGAAGCTCACAACCCAATTCACAAACACATTAGGTGGAAAGACTTAATTGAAATTTGTAATTTTTTCAATTTTTAAATATTAGTTTTAAAGTAAGATGACCTGGGTTTGAGCTCTCCTCTCTTTCAAATGCTTAGCTAACTGTGTGAACCTCAACAAATCACTTCTCAACTTTAAAATAAGTCTAATTATACTTATAAGATTACATCAGAGGTTTGTTGTGAGGAAAACACCGTTCTATTGCAGAGAGTAGAGTTAGACTTGAGCACATTCAAACCTGACTGAATCCTGATTCTGCTTTCACTGGCTGGTGACTGGGTAACTTTTTTCACCATTTAGGTATCAGCTTCTTCAGAGACAAAATGAAGAGTATGGCTTCAACAATTTCAAGGTCCCTTCTAATCCTAAATCCTATCATCTGACCCCTTCAACAGTGAGTACTGGCTTGCTGAATGATTGAGCAATCACCCAACTTCTCACCATTACTTCAGAAACATGAAGATAACCAGACTTGTTTTCTTGTCTCTCAGAGGGATGCGAGGAGGGTTATCTCCTCACAAGTGACTGTGAAGCCCTTTAAAGATCCAAAATGTATAAGAAAATGTTAATTATTAAAGGTCAGCACAGCAGAAGCTGTAGCCGGTCAGGCTGGCACATAAGACATGGGCACTGGGAAGCTATCTTATAAGGGTGGGGTGTTAACTGGGAGGAAGATTGCTGTCTCATCTTAGGAGATAGGAGGCAAGGAGGGGACACAATAGCAGCTGAATATCTATAAAGGGCACTCACGTCAAGCTAGGGGAGGAGGAGGAAAACCAGGGTGGTGCAGAGATCAGGAGGGGGAGGCCAGTCAGAGGAGGAAACTGGGAAAAGGGCATTTTAATTTTAGACTCTAGATCAGGAAACTCTTTTCAAACAATGGGTGATAAAGCTCAGGCTTGGTCTCTAAGACCCCAGTGCACAGAGCGGACATTCTTAATCTTTTTTGTCATGGATACCTTTGGCAGTTTGGTGAAGGTTATGAGCCCCTTCTCAAAATAATGTTTTGAAATGCAAAAAAAAAAATTGAAATTTCATTGACATTTAAAATTAGTTTTACTATTTAAGTTTAAAAAATTAAATATTATATATTACAAAGAAGTCAGTTAAATTAAAATAAAGATATCTATTTTTGCCATCCAAGATCACAGACTCCCCCCCCAAAAAAAAAACACCTTATCCTTAGGGATCCATGGATCTCAAGAGAAGAAGCCCTACCAGTGAGACTATGTGGCAGGTTAGCCAAAGTGAGTAAAAGGTTCAAACAGAAAAAGATTTAAAGTTAAGAGAAGGCTCCAAAGGATGCAATTCCACTCCTGGCATAGAATTAGACCCAACTTTTCATATGACCCACAGCTGATATATGACCAAGGAGATAGCTTCTCTCCCCAGCAGTCACATGCAAAGTTTAGTGGCAATGCAGGCCAAGAAATCTGGATGGCTCTTCAGATGATAACATCAGAGGCCACACTTGGGAATAAGATTCAACTGAAAATTAGGTTTCTATCAGTGACATGCTGAAAGGACTGCAAGGTGAGAAAGGCTGTTTATTAACAGGTCAGGTCACAACTCCTGGGTGCCTGGCTTTGACACTGTCTCCCTGAGGCTGATCTTGGTTGAACTCTATGCTAACTGTCAGTGTCTGATAAGTGGGATCACAGAAAAGTCCCTCATTTGATGTGAAACTGAAGTCTCTCAATCAGTGGCATAATTAGGGTTCTGTGGTAAACTCTGATTCACCCCATACAGGGGGAATGCAGAGAAATGATAAAAGATTGTGGGGTACAATTCTGTAAGAATTCATAGGAATCTGAATGAAGGAATTCTTAGTATCTTCAACTTCTAGAATTTTGCCATTTGGAAGTTGGACAATGTTATATATTTGGAGAAGAGAATTCATACAATAAGTATATCAATTAAAAATTGGTTTTTGTTAGAGATTTGTCAGCCAAAAACTATTCAGTTCAAATCTTACAATTCCTTAGTAAATTGAACCCTGTGGATACCAAGATAGAACTCAAATACATTCTGTGTTCAAGGGGTTTGCAACATAATGGAAGGGGGACAAAACATTTATACAACTAATGATTGATACAATTGACAGTATGATATAAGCTTCTTCACTGACAAAATGAGAAAGTTGGTTTATAACATGACCTTTAAGATCTATACATCTGAGCTAAACATATATGTATGTGTATATAAAACATATAACTTTTTTTATGACTCCACAAAATGCAAAGGAAATGTCCAGGCAACATACCATGAGAAATTTGAGGAGAGAATGATCATTTTCAACTGGATGAAGATGCTTCATGGTTGGGGTGGCAACTGAATTGGGCTTTGAAAGCAGAAAGGGACTTCAGCAGACAGAAGTAGGAGAGAAAGGAGTGGGAAGAGAGTCTATACCAGCCATGGCAGATGGTATAAAAATGGGTCTAAAGATGGAAGGCAGTAATATGAGACGGAAACATATGTTGAAGCCAGATTGTGATGTTTTCAATGCCAGGACTGGTAGTTTATACTTTATTTAATAGTCCAAGAAAGACATTAAAGATTTTTAAGTAAAGGAATGATGTGGTCAGAAATTATACTGGAAAATGGTCTGAATGATTAATTGAAGATGGGATAGACTAGATCCATAAAGACCACTTAGGAAGCAATAAGGCAATAAATGAGCACTATATAGAATACATGACTGACTGAACAGCAACTATAAAATATACTCATATTGTCCCTTGTGTAGACTTTTATTTATTGAAAGTAAAAAAAAAAGAACATTTATTTGCACAATTCCCCAGTAGTTCTGTGGACCTGAAATAAATGAATGAATGAAAGAATGAATGAAGAATTTGTTAAGCACTTATTCTATGCAAAGCACTGTTATTAAGCCCTGTTATTAAGCAAGACTGTGCATTTTGAAAGAGCATGTATGGGTAAGACAAATCAGCTGGAAAGGCTCCATTGTCCTTAGGGTAGAGCTACAAAGTAGATAATGTCTCCCACTTCATGTCATGTTCACTGATAAAATCATCTAAGTTTCTGATGTTGAACCATTTGGCAAGATCTATTCCCCTTTATTGTATTGTATTTTTAATTCTGTTTCTCTTTTGCTCTTATATCACTTTCATTTCTAAAATGTTCAAAATGCTGAAAGGACCTAAGAGAAACTACCTCTACAGAGGGTAAAAGTATTCTCTATCAAGCAAAATTAATCTCTGAGATGCAACCCCCAATAGACTCTAAGTTCTTTGAGAATGGAGGCCTTATTTTTTTGGTTTTTAATTTTTTAAACACTTTGTGTTTTTTAGTGTTTAATCTCTTTATCCCAGGTACTAACCTACACATTATTTCTTGCAAAATCTTCCTTATTAGTGGCCAACCCTAACTTAAGCCCCAGGAAGAATTTTGTCTGGCACCATTTGTAATCTGACTTTTTCCCATGTCTCCATGATACTGACCCCAGATTACCTGCCAGCTCTTCTTCAGGATTCTCATACAAGGAGACCCTATTAAAACTACTGATTTTTAAAGAAAAATGAACTAGATCTTCTAAGTAAAAGTCCTAGAAAGGGAAGAGGGCCTATTTCTATGGACGCTCTTCCAAAAACTAACACATGTAGGGGTAAGAGAAGAGAGGTGAAGGGTATATAGACAGCCAGAGTAGTGGGCAAGTGGAGGATTGCTCCCAAGGAGGCCCAATTAAAGGGCAATTACTAAAGATAAGAAAACCAGATCTGTTTATATAACAAGGTTGTAAACTGCTGGCTTATGGCAGGAGAACTTTGATCTTGGTTGCAAGGAGCTCATTTCTGGTGGCAGAGTGTGAGGGAGCAAGTGGGTTCTTGAATGAGAGCATCCTTAACATTAACTAACTTATGGTAACTCTTAGATAATTCTGCTGAATAATCTTTTATGAGTGGAAATTCTCAAAGAGCTATCTAGCATAATCCCAAAGCTAGGAGAATGGGAATGGATGGCCAACATAAAGAAAGATTAAAATTCAAAGTTTAAGGGACATAAAGGAAAAAGTGATGCATCAGCAGGTAAGCTGGCTGGTTTGATAGGATACCTGAGGCAAAATTCAACAAGTTTCATTTTATATTGATTAAACATTTACTCAGTGCAAAGCCTTGTTCTAATAGGTCCTAAGGATATAAATGATACAGTACTTACTCTCAGAGAATTCATATTTTAATAGAGAGACTGAGGGACAAAGGCAAATAACTATAAAGCAACAGATCACTTGATAATTATGTGCATGAGTGATTAAATAGAACCTACTAAACAATTTGGAGGAATTCTGAGAAAAGATAGATTCAGGTCACCCCTACCCTTCCTACTAAGGAGTGGGGAGGACAATGGTCTGCAAAGATCTACAGAGAAATATAAAATGGCCACAGGATTTGGCCCTCCTCAAAAATGCACGGGTTTCTTTAAGGCTCAATGAGGTAAGTGGAATAAGGTAGAAGAAAATTGAAAGCTTCTTTACCAGTCCAAAGCTGTCCCCCTAGTGGTGTCAGCAAATCCCTAATTCCTTTCCTAGGAAGCTCTGGTCATGACATGCTGTCATGGAAAATTGACTCATCCTTTTGGTCAGAAATAATTTGACTATCTATCTCCCACTGGTTCCCTCCTCCCTATTTCACCGGAGAAATCAGAATTAAATCTCCCAACACACTGGGCAACTAGCCTCTGCTCCCTGAACAAGACTAGACATTAAAAAGAGACAACGCTGACCTCAGAATAATTCAAAGTGCTTTCTAGAGTTGACATGACCTAAAGGTGGCTATCTCCATGACTCCCCCTTACATCCTTCCACTTCATGTGATGGTCAAGGACTTGAACATACATTAAAATTAAGCTCCTAGCTTTCCCCTCCCACCTCCCACTCCTTCCTTCAGGAAGAAAAATTATGTTCAGCAAGTTCAGGTGATATGAAAGAGAAGATGACATACCAGAGGATGAATGGAGGACTCAGAGGGACTTTCAAAGCCTAAATATGTTTGTTGAGGTAGCAAAACAGGAAGAGGAGCTTCCTCCCATTGGATAAAAGGATTCCTAAAAGAAGTCCATATAAGTACCTGAAAAGGACAGATCTAGCCTACACAATGGCCAAATGACTTCCACCACCTTTCTCCTTCTCCCCTGTCATGACATCACTTTGCTTTAAACAGTTTCCCAGGGGAACTGGACTTGCCAGAGGAAAAAGAAAATATATGTCATGCTTTTGACAAAGTGATCCTGAAATAAGCACTGTACTACTCAATAAATTGAAGGTGGTTATATGCCTCAAGTATGCATTTGAAATATCATCAAGATGATTTTAAGCATCACTATAAAATAATAGAATATGCTTCCTATTAATGTGTGAATTTTATATATATATCAGGAAAAATTAATGTTACCTCTGATTCACAAAGGCTTAAACCAAGACACAAGAAATGTTAGGACTTTTCATAAATCCTAAATTTAGAAGGTTGATTCTAAATTACTACAATATGTCCCTCTAAACACTTTCATTCTTCTGTATGCTTATGATAAATGAACATCTGATTTCATTAATGTGGGAAATATTTTAGAATGGAAACTCCCTCTACCAAGGCAGATCAGTAGTTACCTTATAAGGTAGGGTGTCAAACAATTGCTTGGGTCCCTAAGGGCTAGATGACTTGTCTTTCATCTTTTATTAATATGTGCATAGACAAGACTTGAACCCAGATCTACCTTACTCATAGGTTTGCCCTCAATCAATCAATAATCTTTTGTTAAGGATAAGTGGCATAATGGAGCTACAATCCAGAAGATCTGAATTCAAATTCAGCCTCAGCTATGTACTAGCCATGTGACCTTAAGTAAGTCGCTTAAACCTCTGTTTGCCTCTGTTTCTTCATCTGTAAAGTGGGCATAATGTCATTATCTACCTCCTAAGGTTGTTATGAGAACCAAATTCTCACATTTTTGTGAAAAATATAGCATAGTGCCTGACACATAGTAGGTACTATATAAAAAGGTAAAAATTTCCTTTCAAATCTATAAAGAATTAAGGATCAAAGACAGAGACAATCATAAAACATAAAGTGGACAGTTTTGATTGCATCATATTTAGCTTTTGCACAAGCAAAATCAATGCCACTAATGTTGGAAGGGAAAAGGGAAAAAAATCTTTGCAGTAAGTTTCTTTAGCCTAAATTCAAGATAGATAAGAATTTAAAAATATAAGAAAAAGAATCATCTCTCAATTAATAACTGGCCAAAGGATATGAAAAGGCAGTTCTCAAAGGAAGAAATCCAAGATAACAACAACCAAATGAAAAAAAAAAAGTCATACTATTACTAATAATTAGAGAAATTCAAATTAAAACAACTTTGAGATTCTACCTCACATCCATCAGATTGGGGAAGATGACAGGAAAAAAAACAGTGGCAAGTGTTTTGCTGGCTACAGGTATATTAATTAAACTGAATTATTAGTAGAGCTATGAACTGGCATAGTTGTTTTGAAACAGAGCTTAAATCTATGCCCCCAAAGTCACAAAAATGGGTAATGCTTTGAGCCAGTGGAACCTTTATTAAGATTATAGATAAAGAACAAGAAGGAAAAGAACATGTATATTCAAATCTACTCATAGCAGTTCTTTTCACAATGGTAAGGACCCTGAAACTAAGGGGTACCTATTAATTGAGGAATAGTTGAACAAATTATGGTATATGAATGTAATAGAATACTGGTGAGAAAGGATGATAGGGGCAATTTCAGGGGAAACTGTGAAGAGTTGTATGAACTGGAGTGAGCAGAATTAAGAAAATAATACAATCTAACAATTAAAGAGACAAAAAACTTTATGAAAGTTAAGAATTCTGATCAACACAGTGACCAGCCATGATTCCTGAGGACCAGTGATAAAGTATGCTACCTATATCCTATAAAAAGAGATGGATTCAAAAGGCAGAATGAAACATATTTTTTAAATGCTCAATAATTGACCTTAATAATAAGATAAAGGGTTATAGAACCTCCCTGGGGAACTTTGTAAAAGGTGCATTCATGTTTATGGCAATATCCCCTGACTTCAGGAATTTTCACTAACTGCCTCCCATTTCTAGAATTCTTTCCCTCCTCATCTCCACCTTTTAATATCCATGGCTTCCTGCAAGTCTCAGCTAAAATCCCACCTTTTCCTCATCCCCATTAATGTCAGTGCTTTCTTTCTATAAATAACTTCTCATTTATCCTGTGTGTACCTTGATTATATAGTTGTATGTTGTCTCCTTCCTTAGTCTGGGAGCACCTTGAGAACTGGGGCTGTCTTTTACCTTTCTTTTCTTGCTCATCGAATAGCCCAGTGTTTGGCACATAGTGAATGTTTAATAACTACTTGTTGACTGATTGGATGGTGTGTAAAATCAGAGAAGCAAAATTCCTCAGGTGTGAAAATGTCTTTATAGGTCAATCTTCTGCCAGATGCTTGACTATGGGTTACAAATGTTTTATTTTTTCTTTTCAGTGGGAGAAAGGAAGAGAGAAAAATAAATGTTTGTTAATTACAATTTTTAACTTTTTTTTTTAAAGAATAGAGTCAGAAAGTAAAGGATTTGGAATAAATATAAAACTATATGTTTATTGTTTTCCTATGGGAGTATTCTTCTATATCTCTCCAATAGTGACATACCCATCTCAAACCCCAGGTACAGAATATCTTTCCCTTCAGGGAATCAAGGCCAGATCCAATATGATACTGTTTGTAAAGTTCTTTGCAGGCCTTAATGATGCTGTATAAATGTCTTTCTTTCTTTTTTTTTTTTTTTTTTTTGCTGTTGTCATCCTTTTTCTATATATCGAGGATCTAGCTAATAAGTAACTATTCTACTTTAATTCTTTAATGTTTAATGTTGGATGAAATGTTTCTTTTTTTGTAGATGAATAAAAATATTGGGATGTAAGTTCATCTTTAGGTTTTTCAGAACAGAAGGATCATGGGAATGATATGTCTGTCATCCTGTTTACTTTGGCTTTGATTCCTCTCATATTCTCTATATTTCTATTTCTCTATATAATTTTCATATTTTGAGACTTTCATACTGCATTCCTGGGAGTTCTGAGCATCTAGTATGATGACATCTATTAAGAATACTGTTGTTCTTAAATTTTTATGGATCAATGTTATGTCCAAGCGACTGGGGAACAATAAGCTGTAATAAAACTCTAGTTCCAACATGCTTATTTGTCAAATTTTCAAGAATATTTTAGGGTATGTATTTATAGCATAAAGATCTGTCATCTGCTTATTAAGTATAGAAAATATTATTATCTCATTCTACTCTTTTTCAATGGGGTATAGATATAAACACTTATTTTCATCACCATTATTGTTGCTATTGTTATGTCAGAGGCAAAGTCACAATAGCTGAATTTACTTCACTTGATTAAGTATTTAAATTCAAGGTTTCTGGCCCCAACAAAATTTAGAAAGCAAAGTTTGCAGACTTTACAGTTTTCTTTGTGAGCCCCTGGGGGAGTGGGGGGG
>JAJPUD010021451.1:1145-22307 GCA_023553655.1 Myrmecobius fasciatus | reverse complement strand
ATATATATATATATATATATATATTACCAGATTACAGATGCATGAATCTGATGGTAGAGAGATTCTGATGAAGATAGGAGACTGAAACAGAAACTTTCATTATGGGGGAAATGCTATAAATTTTCTAGCCAGTTAAAGAATAATGAGTAATATCTTCCTAAAAGAGATCACAAAACATAAGAAATAAAAGGCAAGAGTGATAAGAAATATTTATCCAAACATATTTTCTAATTCATCAAACCAAAAAAAAGCAACAAGGCCTCAACTGTACATAACCATAGAGTTTAAAAATGCAAGTCTTTCTTACTGCCAGAATGAAGCAGAAATCCTGCCACTTAGTCTCTGACTACCAGTAGCTTAACCAGAGCCACAGTCTCAGGTACAAGTCTTCCTGTGAGAGAATACAAGAGGGGTGGAACAATCAGAATTGACCAGGAAAAATAGACACCTTCAATGCAAACTTGAGACCATACATGGAATGCTGTTTCATGTTTCATGTCAGTCATAGGTCAGGACTGATTCAGAACAGTATGATTCAGACCAGGTTCAGTTTGTAAAACAAGGACAAACTTGTAGACATCGACAAAATGAAGGTTACTTAGCAATAACAGGCAGCATTAATTCAATTGGGAGTATCTTCTCTTTTATCTAATGTGATGGCATGCTGATCTATAGCATGTGTGCAGTACAAAGTTTTACACTCTTCATTGTTCATGTACTAACTTTTAGAACATTATGAAGAACATTCAAATCAATGATCTGAAATTGAGCTGGATGGATCAATCAAAATTCTATGCAATTTTCAATATCTTTTAAAGAAAAAAATGTTCTAGTCTACATGATAGGTCAGTGTGTTAGGAAAAGCTACCTAGCCTACATGGAAGGACACTATGAAAAAAACAAACAAACAAACAAAAAATTAGCCTAGCCTATGCTACAGGAAACCAATATATACTATTTCTATCCCAAAATTCTATCCAGTCATTACCTTACCAAAAAGGGATCAAATCACCATGTGTGTAAATCTCCTGATACTCTCTTCCCAGACATTTAGCCCTACTGATGTGCTTTCTTCCCCATTAGAATATAAGATTTCCAGGTGTGGTCTCCTCAACTTCACAGTCTTAACTTCATTGTTAACTAGGAACCCTTACTCTTGAGATCTCTCATTCCATTGAGGCTCACACCCTATTAAATTACAATTGTGGATTGCCCCTACCATACATGTACTCTGCTCTTATTTATTTGCTCTGCAATGACATATGTGACAATCATGTGAACTTCCTTCTGTCATTGGATTTATGATAATATGTAACATTCTGACCAAGTCACTACAAATATATGTGGTAGAACAATAATTAAACTCCCAATCATGAACAGGAATCCATTTCCCCTCATTTGCCTCCTCATTACATTTCAACCCCTTGCAGTTATTCCAACCTTCTCTTTTTCCTCAGACCTTTACATAGTTCCTCCTCATCTCCTTCAAACACACATATTTTAAAGTATATATTGACCATGAAAAAGATGGGAAAAAATGGGCCCACTGATTAACGTCATAGTTATAAGGCTAACTGATGATATGAGCAAGCAGAATCAAAACTTATTTTCAGCCCTGTTATCTCCATGAAGAATAATGTTTGGGATGGAAGTTGGAATATAAGAATAACTAAGATATCATTGCTAGGTCTTTAAAATGTAAGATGAATATCTGGATACTTTAGATAAGTTCAAGTCTCTTGATTCAAACCAATTTCATATCAAAGTATGAAAATAATTTGCATACATACTGAAGAGCTATTGGTAAACTGAAGAATTACAGAAAATAAAAGATGTCCCAGAAAACTGGATATAGGAATATTTCTAAATATTCAAAAATGGGAAAAAGGTAGAATCATAAAGCCATAGACCAGTGAGTTTAAGGAAAATCTCTTGAAAAACTGCAGAGCAAGCTGTCATGCTGATGGCTTAGGTGTTTTAGAAGTGAAAGTAGTCATCACTAGCAACCAGGATGTGACCAAGAAAAGTTCTTCCACTCTAATGTCATTTGCCAGTACACTCTAGCGTAAGGAACATAGAACTTAGAGTGAGTGGACCTAGGTTTTGTTGCCTCTGTTACTTCCTACATCTTTAACATCTGGTAAGATTTCTTGGGACCTCAATTTCTTCATCTATAACACAAATTAGATTGTTATCAACCATCTCTAAGTACTTCATAGTTTTAAATCTTTGATGCTGTGATCCTTATAGTTTAGCAGTTTGATAAATTCTTCTGATCTAGTAAATGAAAATTTTACTGAGACATTCCTTTTGGAAGCACTAAGAAATATGAACTTCATGATAGTATAGCCATATGGACCTTTAACTGGCTAAAAATCATACATAGAGATTTTCAACTAATGAATAATAAATAAGCATGGAGAACAATCTCTACTGGTATGTGACATGTGAGTATGTGCAGATTTTTGTTCTGTTCAACAACCATATAAATGATTTGTAGGGCAATGTAGATTTAATAATTATCAAAATTACATAGCACAAAGCTGAGAGAGTTATAATATAAATGTTGGTTAATGGAATTTTATATGTTCTTAAAATACTGTATGGCCAGTCATATTTAATAGTGAAATATAATGGGGACAAATACAAAGTCTTGTTCTTAAATTCAGAATTGAATCATATGAGAATGGAATGTGGACATCATATAATACCAATTGATATAAAAAATAGAAGTGGAGCTTTTAGTTGACCACAAGTTTAATGTGAATCAATATTGGGTTGTGCTGGTCACCAAAGCTAATAAAAGCTTGTAGATAACAGGATTTGTAATAAAGGAGGTAATAACTCCAGTGTTGGAAGCAGTGAACCTTGATTTATAAAGACCCATCCTTAGAGTCAAGAAGTCTTGAATTCAAGTTAAGTCCCTAATTCATGCTGGGCTTTTTTGATCCTAGACAAGTTATTTAACCAATTATTTCCCTATTCACTGTCCAAGACTATTAGTTACAAAAAAGGTGTTGTCCTGCATTGGTGGAAAGAAGTTCCTCCTTTGAGAATTCTCTTTAACTAATGAAATCACAGGTTATTTTTCCCTATTCTTATTTGTAATTTGTGGTAAACAGGATACACAGGACACCTGTAGGGCTAGTAGTGGGAGAGAATTTAGAAGTAATTTAATCCAAATTCACTATTTTATAAGGATAGTAAGGAAACTGAGACCCAGAAATAGAAAATAAGTTGTAAAAGGTTACATAAAGCTAGCTTTTGAACCTAATATTGTCTGGTATAAAAGTGAATATTTATCTCATTAGTACTTCCCCTTTAATGACATAATAAAGTACATGCAGAAGGCAGAAGCCAGTTTGATGATGGGCCTGAAAATGATGTCTTGGAAATGGATGATAGAACTTGAGATTTTCAATCTTTAATTAAAAGGCAGGATTATATGGCTGTCTTTAGAAGTGTGACAGTGAGACGAGTAAGGGAAAAAAAAACAACTTGGAGGGGGGAGAATAGCTGAGTAATTCATAATTTATTTATTTCTTAGGTTTGCCAATAATCAATAAATCAATGGTCAGTGGTTACTCTCTATAACCAATGGAGACACTGAATGTTTTAATACCCTTGACAAGAGAAATTAACCCTGATTGGTAGACATTTAAATGAAGAGGCTTGATAAAAGTCTTGAGCTCCTTCTGCTGAGAACTAGCTTGATCATGGTGAAATTTTGAATGCTATGAGTCACTTTTCTAATCTTGGCAGTATACTTTCTAGGGATGTCCACAACAATAATGAAATTGTTACACACATTGTCAGAGCTTGTTCATTGTTTGAGAAGCTCAGAAGGAAACTAGAGGAAAGTAGAGGTATTAGAATGACTACCAAACTGAAGATCTACAAAGCTGTTCTGCTGACCTTATTGTTGTTTGCCTCCTGGACAGTATACCAGCACCATAGCAGAAAATTGAATTGCTTCCATTTGAATTGTCTTAGAAAGCTTCTGAAGATCATCTGGCAGGATAAGATACCAGACACCAATGTTTTTTTTTCAAACTAAATTATGAAATATTCCAATTCTACTTCAGAAAGCACAACTCTGTTGGGCTGGCCACATTATTTGAATGTCAAACATATGTTTGCCAAAAAATATTGTTTTATGCAGAACTTACACAGGCAAGTATCCATAAGGAGGTCAGAAAAAGTAACATAAGTTCATTCTCGAGGCCTCTCTTAAGAACTTTAGAATTGATTGTATGATATGGGAGATACTGGCACAGGACTGATCAGCATGTTGTGCCCTCATCAGAAAAGGTACAGTGCTCTAAGAGCAAAGCCGAATTAAATTAGCTCAGAAGAAACTGAAGATATACAAAGTTAGAGAAGCCACTCAAAATGTTCACAGGGACTATTTGTATCTGATCTGAGGCAGAACATTCTGAGTTCATATTGGATCAGCCACATTTATACACACTGTAACTCAATACATATAATCGAGTCATTTTAGTCTTCTTTGAGAATGAAGGACAACAAACAACAAACCAACCTATCAGAAACTGACCGACTGACCTATAGGGAATGGAACAAAAATATGAAAATAAAAAGGTTTCCTAATTAATGATGCACTATTGATATAATAGAAAATAATCATCTCTTAATGGTTTACCACAAGGAAGAGATATTAGAATTATTTGACAAGTCTCTAGAGGAGAGAAGTAGGACCAACAAAAAGATTTCATACAAGACTGGTAATAAGGAAGAACTTTTCTAACAGTTAAAAGTTCTATGAAAAATGCAATGGTATTTCCTGTAAATTCTCTATCAATAAAAAATGATTTTTCCAAATGAGAAAATTCGCTCCACCACCTAAGGATAGCACCTTCTCTAAGACATATCGTGGAGCTGAGTAGATTACTAATAGATTAGGAAATTTATTCAGGCAAATCAGCATGAATAATCAGAACATGAACTTAAGTTTTTCTGGCTCTAAGGATGGAGCTTTATGAACCAAGTTGTACTGATTCCAATACTGCTATTATTACCTCCTTTACAATGGATCCTATCAAAGAGAGGCTGAATGGACCCTTCTTGGGAAAGACAAGGAAATTTTTTTTTACCTGATATATTTTGGTTTTGCTCATTCTAATATCTATTTCAAGTTGAAATTCTATGATCAGAGAATTCAAGAGAATTATGGTATCAATATTCCAGGATTTATGAAGGGTAGTTTATACTTAAGATAGAAAATGTTACATTATTGCATGATTGGACTGTATGATTGACCTTGGAGATTGACAGGTAAAAATGTAGAGGAAAGAGCAATGGATTTAGAGTCAGAGGAGGAAGGTTCATATTTCCATTGTGCTACTCGCTAACTATATAAACTGGAGTAAATCACTTAATATCCTTGGGTACCCCTTTCTTCATATTTAAAATGAAGGGGTACCCAAGGATATTATGTGATTAAGTAATTAATTAATTAAAAGAAGTAATTAAGTGGTTAAAGGACTTAAAATTGCCTTCAGTTCTAATATGCCTATAAAAGAATGGTAAGGCTAAAATTAGGATTTAATATGAATTTCAAAGATATTGGACCTATTATCTAGACTTTAATTTTATACTTTGTGATTACTAAACAAATTCATTTCCATTTAAAATAAGATATTATCCATTGTCTTCCTTATTAAAAATACTCAAAAAGCTTTAAGTCTTAAAATGTGAACATATTTGGATCTGTTGTGCCACATGTATCAGTTTCCCTCAATTGCTCTGTCCCCATGTCCGAGGCACAGTTCCCACATATCAGTTTCCCTAAATTGTCCTGTCTCCCTTAATGCTACAGTTCACATATACAAACTTTCCTTAATTGCTCTGTCCCAGAATAGCAATCCCCACTTCCTGACCATCAGAAATAATTGGACTCACATTCCAAAGGAATCATAAAACCTCCAGATGGTCAGCCTGGACCTACCCCTTATCATTATGACCCAGACTTACTGTTTCAATTTCTCCAGCACACTCCACTCCCTATCTGAATTTATAACTTTAGTACTCTTCTTCCCCTCACTCCCTACCTGTCAGAATTGAATTAATAGTTTCTTTTGAACCCCTGATATCTCTCAGCTGTTCTTTCTCCCCGAGCTATGGAACCTATATAATCTATAATTTTCCTCAATGGATCACTGAATACTTTGTGACATTAGTCCTATTCAGTGGGCTAGTCTTATATCTTGATCAATAAAGTATTATCTAATATCTAATGTGTGATACTATCTCAGTTTCTCCCTAAGCATTACTTATAATTTATAATAGTCTGATTAGAATGATTTACAATGAGCTAGGTTTTTATCCCTGAAGCTAAATTTGACAAAAGACCTTACCATTAAATATTTTCATCCCACATTATTATATTTTTTGATGAGGACATGCACAATATTCATCTAGAAATTAAAGTGAGAGGAAAATTCTTCCTTCTTTCCTTTCCATCTTCCTTCTTTCTTTTCTTTCTTTTCCTCTTTCCTTTTTTCCTTCCATCTTTCATTTCTTCTTTTCATCCTTCTTTAATTCTTTCATCCTTTCCCATTCTTTCAGTCCTTCCTTAATTCCTTCCATCCCTCATTTCTCTATTCCCTTCCTTTTCTACATTCTCTTCCAACTTCCTTTCCTTTTCCCTTTTTCCCCTTCCTTTTTTTTCTTCAAAAGGCCAATGATTATACTTTCTGCCTTAGAGCACTTTATGATATTCCAAGTACTGTATCTTCTCTACTCTACCACCAGGATTTCCCTGTTTTTTTTTTTTAATTATTCTTTCTCCTCTTCTCACAATTTATGTTTCCTGACATGAAATTTTCTTTTCTTTCTTGTATCTAGCACTTGGAGGGGGTGGATTTAAAATTTTGGTTATGGTTCAATGGACTTGTTTGCTGTTGCTAAACAATATATTGTTTATGTATAATATATATGTATGTTTAATATATTACATGTAACATAATCAATATAGTTGGAGACCTTTGAATCCTATCCCTCCTAACTCAGTGCTGAAATTATGAAATAATAAGCTCATCATCTTCAAGGATAGCTCTTCAAGTTTCTAGTAGTTTTCCTAAGGACCCCAAAGCTTCTCACTTCTCCTTTTATAGCTTTTACATACTATCTCAAATATAGAATAAACAAGACTGAGGGTTTTCTGAAGCCCACCATAACCTACCTCTACCCTATGTACCTCTTTATTGTAGGCTATTTAGAAAACTGCAAGCAAATAGTGCCACTCTAGTGCTTTTTGCCACCTGTATTATATGCTTACCCAGTCTTGATTCTTAATATCCAATCTTTGTTTTATTACTTCCATTTCTTTTACAAAAGGCTGAGGATTTCTCTCTCCCTGACTTTCCCTGATAAGCTTCTTTGCTAAAAGGAATACAATGAGACTATTGGTGCAAATTACTGAGCAGATAATGTTGTTTGACATTAAGGTCAATGGTGTTGTTTGCAATAGGGAAGTAGTTAAATTTAAATAAAAGACTGTTCAAATTAGACAGACTGAAAGTTATTGGTCAGGCACAAAGGATAAAATTATTAATATTTTAATAAATCCTTCCATCACAATAAATGGCTTTGTTGTTAATAAAATATTGAAGAATTTATGCATGTGACTATATATAGTGAGTATAGGGATTTTCAAATTTTTATGTTGTCCTTTGAACTTTCATTCCTGCACTTGTACCATTTAGGAAATAAATTGTATAAATATTTTTGATTCTGCCTATACAATCATTGGCATGGAAAATATTTACTTTTTTAAAATTTGGGTTTAAAAGGAATTTGGAAGATACTGTGTATTAAATTTATGAAGAAAATCATTTTAAAGAAAACAGGAATACTTCCTGTCCATTTTTTTGTGTTGTTTCTTAAAGGTTTTTTTTTTCCTTGCTTTGACAACAAAATGTCCGTGCTATTTAGAAAGAAGGGAGAGATACTATTTCTCTGGGTTATTCAAAAGCAAGTCAAAAGAAAATTTTCACTGAAGTCTATTTTAAGCTTTGCAAGATCATCTCATGTTGGCTGCATCTACACACATTACACAAAAGCTACCTTTAAAAATTTTATTAAATATACTAAAAGGTTCCCATTATTTTTTTCTCATATGGACACAAACATGGCATATCTCCAATTCAAACCCTTTCTCCTCAGTCCTTTTATTTACATGACATACAAAATATTTTCACTTCAGAAATCACTGGTATATATTGTTTCCTTGTGTAATTTTGACATCAGGTTCCCAAAGAAAAAAGGAGATATATCAGTCAGGTCTAGTAACTGCCCTATATGACACAATTATTATTGAGTTTATTTTCTTCCAATAAATATGGTTATTTCTTTATTTTACTATTACTTCCAGTCAATCAATCAATCCACAGGTATGTATTAGTAGCTTAATATGTGCTCTGAATTATATTAGTGACTGCAGAATATAATGGAAAAATATGACAGAATCCCTGGTTTCATGGTGCTTACAGTCTAATTAGGCAGAAAAAACATGCCCAACAGCAAGAGTATAAAACCATTAAAAGTTTAATTGTGTAGTAGGATTGTAAAGGGAAAGCATCTTCATAAAACTTGTTTAGTCAAACATTCTGAAACATACCTTCTAACTTTCATTTATGATCTCATAAAGACCCACAGAGTTTTTGTGTTGGATGGAACCTAAGAGTTTATCTCATCTAACTCATATCTTAGCAACAATACCCTATACTATTGTATAAATTCAAGTTTCAGATTGTCAGTCTTCAATGATGAAAATCTAAATACTTATCACTATGACCTCTTCCACTTCTGATGAATTCTAGCTGTTAGCATGCTTGTCTCTATTTCAACCTAAAATCTAATTTGGTAAAACTTTCAGGGATCCATCACAAATTAAAAAATGGAGGCCCAGAAAGGGAAGCAGCATGAGAGTTTGGAAAATGCACAGGATTTAGAAGCCGAGAATCTGTTCAGAGGAACTAGATTCAAATCACTTATTACTTATAGAAAGTTATGTCACCTTTCTGGGCCTCCATTTTTTAATTTGTGAAGTGAGGGATAGATTGGACCAGATGGTCTCAGAATCTGATCCAGCACTAATTCTGTCATCATATGATCCATTCATTGGTTTTAATTCAGCTCTGTGAGGACAAGCAACAAAATTCAAATCTTTCTCCCACATGACAATAAATTACTTGAAAATAGTTAAAATAATCCACACCCAAAAGCTACTCTTATCCAGGTTAACAATATCTTCTTCATTCTCATCTAGCATAATCTCCAATTTCTTCCACTCTCTTCCCAGCCTTTTCTCACCTTTGTCCTTAACATATATACATTAGCATCTCTTGCTACTGATGATATAGCTCTAGGTTCTAGAGGTTTAATTTTATTCCTTCAGAGAATGTGTTGCATCCCATTATTGGATAAGCAACTAAAACTTGGGATAATTTTCAGAAAAAAAAACTATTTCCTTTTTAAGGAAAATATGCCTTAGTGATTTCCTCAAACATTTTTAGGTTATCAGTTAAGGCTCTGAAAAGCTGTGATTTGGCTATAGGTAGTATTATTTCTTGTCTACTATATTAAACAAGATAAATGAAGACCCAAATGTTGGAATTAGTGAGAAGCTTATACTAGGAAGAAGTACTAGGCATAAGTACTAGGCTTGGAGTTAGGAAGCTTTAGACAGTTATTAACTTCATAAACCTAGACAAGTTATATGGTCATAAGGAAGTCTGTACCAGAAAAATTCAGGGTAGAACTAAAATAAAAATCCAAAATATTAAATTCAAATACCCTCTATTTCCAAATGAGTTACAAACAGTCCCTATGACCTTGGGAAATCTGTATTTTAGGAAAAATGATTTATTTTTTAACTTGGGTCTTATATAGCTACATTTAGGGGTTTATGAATCCTTTCTTCTCTTTTGTTTCTAATAATCAGTGGATTTCTCTGGGGGAAATGAAGCAAGACATTCTGAAACTTACTTCCCCAAATGAAAGTTAATGAATTCTACTACTCAAACACTTCATCTTCCCTTTCTCTAACCTCAGTAGGCTTATAACATATATGAAGACTTGGGATAAGGTTATAACACCTGAATCTCAACTTTCACTAGTACTGAACTATATCTTTTCCTCATTTCCTATCAGAACTGAGAATCTATAATACATAAGCCAATGTTAAAAGGCCTATCTCAGTCACATCTATAACCCAACTCTCATGAAATTTATACCATGAGAAAAGCAACAGAGAAAAATAAATAGAGAAATAAATTCATAGACAAGATAGCCTAGACTCAAGAAAAAACTGTTTGTGTGAGTAGAGAAAAAACACTCTTTTTCACTACCAGGTATTTATCTAAAAACTATACATACAGTGATAAAGAGCACAACCAAATTGGTGTGAGTACAAAAGCAAGCAATCAATACGATACAAGCAATGAAACTTATGCCATATAAAGATCAGTTGAAGACACTTGGAATATTTAGCCCATAGTGAAGAAGCTTAAGGTGATCATATTAGATCTCATCAGGTGTTTGAAGGGCTATCATAAGCAGAGGATCAGATTCATTCTACTTGTTTCCAGAGGGTATGAATAGAAGTAATGAGTAGAAGAAGTAGAAGAGATGGAGATTTAGATTCAATATATAGAAACACTTTCTAAAAATTGTAACTTTATGAATGGCATAAATTGCCTTTTCCTGGGGGGTGGTCTTCAAGCAGAGATGTGATGATCACTTGTGGGCAAAATCTTAAAAAGTGTTCTGGGGAGCAATAAATTTAGTGAGATGACTCTGACAATACTTATAAGTCTGAAATGGATCGTTTTGTGAGCTATTCATTACAAGCCTTTATCCTCGTGTACTGCACAATCCTTTTGATGCTTGAAAAAAAATCACCTTTTTGTAATTCGTTCTAATGCAAAATTAGTGTTCATGCAACTTGTATCTGGCAGGCCCTCACTCACTCAGTCAATCAATAAATCAAATTAATAATTGATTCATGTTTTGTTTTCATATTCTGACTGCTCTACTTTAGATGAATATTAATTTGCCAATGACCCATTAAATTGTTATTCTAAGAACTGAACATGGATGTATTCTAAGAGATCTAGATCTAAACAAAAGTAAAATCATTACTCTCAAAGACTTATTGATGAAGTAAAAAAATGACATTAGCTTGTTTTTTTATTATTTGCATGAGAACAAACTCAGCTAGAGTTGAACATGTGATCTATTAAAACCCAAGGTTTTATTCACATATCCAGCAAGGCAGGTTTCTCCCATCCCATAGGTTTGTGATGTGTTTTTCATCCATCTAGATGACTTTACAGATGCTGAATTTCATCTTTCTAGCTTAATTATTTCATTTTATCCTAATTCTAGATAACTGAGAAAAGAGAAGAAGGATTTAAATAGGAAATTTTTCTAGTTGATAGAAGTAGAACTTAAATAATGCCAAAATGAACAGTTATTACAATCAATGAGAAAGAAAAATTACTTAGGATGGTGGTATCTGGGACCAGAAAAGAAGTATAAACACATGAGAACATAATAATCAGGGCATGAGAGAGAAACAGCTGGAAGAGGGGTAATCTGCACAGATGGTCTATGTATTGTTAAAGCAGCCCATCTCCTGAAAGCCATCTGTCCATGTCATGTCTCAAATATTGGACTTTTAGTGGTTTAAGATATGCCAGTCAAAGAGAAGAGAAAATAAAAATGAACTGAACTGAACTGAGTTCTCTGTCCCATATTAGACACTAAAACTGAGTTATGTTTCCGTATATTCCCAGCTGGCCTATAATCACTTTCAAGGTTTTTATTTATGACAGGCATCCAAGAAAGGAGTGCTAATGCATAAAATTCCTTAACAGTATTAAATAGGCTAAAAGTTATTAGATTTACATTATTATTACAACAATATTTTATATTTCCATTTTGAAATTTCACATCAACCTAAGGGGATTGTCGATTTAATTAATGTTCCTGCCCAATAAAGTCACATATGAAATTATGATTTTGTGACTTTAATGAAGTTTGCTTTTCTAGCACAATTGGAACAAGCAATTGAACAAAGTATAAGAAAATACATTAACATCATTTTGCATTACTATGAAAGAACCAATATTTCCATGACATGTAAACTGAAACTTTGAATTATTTTAAAGTTGCTTTTTTCTTTCCTCCCAGAACAAATACAACTTCATCTGAAATTCCAATGGATATCCAAAAAACCTGAAGAATTGGGAGTTACAAGTCAGGATATTTTCTAGTATTCATTAGATAATGGCTTAATCTGTGCACGGGGAAAAACCCTTCTGTTGAAATATGGAGGAGTGAAAGTTGTCATACTCAAAATTATATATGCATACATATATGACCCAATTGGAAATAAAGCAGAATTATTAGAGATTTCTCCCTCTATTCTACATTCCTTTCCCTATGCTGAGTACAATGACAATCCATATTTCAAAAGGGAATTGTTAAGCTTGGGTTAAGTACCCAAGTCGGAGTTAAAGCCTCAGACCTATGGAATTTGCTTCTGCTCTTAGCCAAAGACCACCTCCCTCTTTCAACTCCTTATCCCCCATAAACACACTCAAAAATACAGGAAAGGCTAGTGGGAGAGGATCACTAGGATCTTTAGGTAGAGAAGTATTTGATTGTTAATTTGTATGGTTACTTTGGTGGGAGGGGAGGGAGCTATGTGTCCTTTTTTGTAGATTTAGCTATAATTATTCTGCATCAAGCAAAACAATTCTTTCATTTTGAGGTTAAAAGATTTCAGAAATATAAATGCACTCATCTTGAAGGTCACTTAACCTTTCTTCAAACAATATCTTCATTTATGAAATACTTACAGTATAGCTCCTAGCATTATACTCACTGCCCTCAAGGAAATATAAAAATTAAAAAAAGATACACTTCCTGTCTGTATGAGAGTCACTTTGGTCATATTACTATAATCAGGAACAAAAGACTACTTCATTTATCTATGAGAGCTGCATTCTTGCAGTCCTTAAATCAACCTGAGTATAAGTGGGATAACAGGGGATAAAGACTATGAGTATTAAGCAGATTTATAGCAGAAATTATTATGAGAGATTATGGGCATCAGTAGGTACATATAACTAAAACATGTAAACGGAAACCTTGAATTATTTTAAAGTTGTTATTTTTTCTTTTCTCCCAGAACAAGTACAACTTTATCTGAAATTTCAAAGGATCCCCCCTAAAAAAGAAGAGTTGGGACAGTTAAAAACCTGGTTATTTTCTACTATTCATTATTTTCTAATCACAGTTTGTTTTGGAGGCCTAAAGATCAGGAAAGAAATGTGGCACATTTGAAATGGAAGTAAAAGTAATTTTTGAAAGAAATTATGGAGAGAAAAAAAATAGACTAGAAATGAAGCTTTGAAAATAGCAACAGCCGAATTTAAGAAGTAGATCCAGGAAAGGACTGGTTAGAAAAGATGAGAAGATTGTGATATTTCAGAAATTGAAGAAGGTTAGAGACAGAAAAAGGACCTTTGCATTTGACATAAATGAATAAATAGATAAATTAATGAATGAATAAAATGAGTAATGATCATTAAGAAAACAATATCAATGGAGTAGCAGGGATGAAGTTAGATAGCAGAGATTGCAGAAGTGAATAGGTGGCCAAAATGTAGAGATCAGGTGTAGATATTGATGATGTACCAAAAAGGTGAATTTTACAAAGTAGAAAGGGTTAGCAATGTTTTGGATGAACCAGGATACAAAATCATTTCAATAGGATAGAATAAATTGTAACAAATCTAATAGCCAAATCTAATTGAGGTGAATTAAATGTTCATAAAAGGGGTGGATGAGTGATGCTAAAAACTCACTCTCATCAGGAATGAGTTAAAGAGGGAATACACACATGCAAATATGCAAATTATATACATACATAATTTTGTGTGTGTGTATATATATATACACATATATATACACACACGCAAAATATAGAAGTATTCTTAGTTAAGAAATTTATAAGAGGGTAAGGGAAGAGGGAGAGGATAACATATGAATTTGGGAGGGATGGATAGGTTAAGAAATAGGAGAACAAGGTAGTGCCTAGAAGTGAAGTAGAAAGATGAGGAGGGATAAGAATAAGGTGAGAAGGATAGTCAGGAAAAATAGGAAAAACAAATATATATGAGTAATTATAGTTTGGAATGTGAATGGGATGATTTGCCCATAAAACTAAAAACTGATAGCAGATTAAAAATTTGTGTGAGAAGTAGTGTGAGGAAAACAGGAAGGGGGAAATAAACCACCAATATTTGTAACTTAGAATGTGATTGGGATGAATTAATCTGTAAAATGGAAAGATATTAAAATTTTGAATTCAGCGATATGTTACTTTCCAGAGATGTTATAAAAATAAGAGATATAAACATAAAAATAAAGATCAGGATTAGAATTTATGTTAAAAAAGTATGAGTAATAATCATAATCTTAGACAAACATAAAGCTAAAATAGATTTAATTAAGAGAAAAATAGAGAACTACCTGCCATTCCAATACTAACTTCTATATTAATTTTTCCTTTTTTGCCTCATTGCAAAACACAATTGCTCCTTTTAATCTCTCCCTACACAGTTTTATTTTTTAACTCATCCGATCATACTCAGTTCAGTCCAAACCTTTCTTTCAAAGTATCCAAATAAGAATGGCAGATCTAAAAGAATTGATATTTTTATATAAAAGAAGTAAATAATTTAACCTTATTGAGTCCCTTACATTTAGTTCTTAATATCTACATTTCTCCTGAATGCTATATATCAAATTTTCTCATAAATTCTTCTCATAAGTTTTGTCACGAATACCTGAAAGTCCTTCAGTTGATTTAATATCTATCTTTAAAATTAAGGATTATATCAGACCTGTGGAAAAGGAATAAATTTATGTCCAAAGAAGAACTGGAACTCTTAATTGAACATCAGATAGATAATTTTGACTATACTAACTCAAAAAGTTTTTGTACAAACAAAACTAATGCAGATGAGATTAGGAGGGAAGCAATAAATTGGAAAATCACCTTTACATTTAAGGGTTCTAATAAAGGCCTCATTTCTAAAATACATAGAGAATTGATTCATATTTATAAGAATTCAAGCCACCCTCCAATCAATAAATGGTCAAAGGATATGAACAGACAATTTTCAGATGATAAAATTAAAACTATTTCTAGTCATATGAAAAGGTGCTCCAAATCACTATTGGTCAGAGAAATGCACATTAAGACAATGCTGAGGTACACACTTGTCAAATTGGCTAAACTGAAAGGAAAAGATAATGACAAATGTTGGAGGGGATGTGGGAAAACTGGGACACTGATACATTGCTGGTGGAACTATGAACGGATCCAACCATTCTGGAGAACAATTTGGAATGATGCTCAAAAAGTTATCAAACTGCATACCCTTTGACCCAGCAGTGTTTCTATTGGGCTTATATCCCAAAGAGATCTTAAAGAAAGGAAAGGGACCCACATATGCAAAAATGTTTGTGTCAGCCGTTTTTGAAGTGGCTAGAAACTGGAAACTGAATGGATGCCCATCAATTGGAGAATAGCTGAATAAATTATGGTATATGGATATCACGGAATATTATTGTTCTGTAAAAAATGACCAGCAGGATGATTTCAGAGATGCCTGGAGAGATTTCCATGAACTGATGCTGAGTGAAATGAGCAGAACCAGGAGATCATTATACACAGCAACAATAAGACTATATGATGATCAGTTCTTATGGACATAGCTCTCTTCAAAAATGAAATGTTTCAAACCAGTTCCAATTGTTCAGTGAAGAAAGCCGTATATACCCAGAGAGAGGGATATGAAATGTGGACCACAACATAACATTTTCATGTTCTCTATTGATATTTGCTTACATTATGTTTTCCTTCTCAGATTTTTTTTTCTTGTAGATCTGACTTTTCTTGCACAGCAAGATAACTGTAAAAATATGTATACACATTTGATGTATATAATTATATACATAATTAACATGTAATAGACTTCCTGCCATCCAGGGGAGGGATGGGGACTGGGGGGCGAAATATGTAACAGAAAGCTTTGTAAGTGTTGATGTTGAAAAATTACCCATACATATGTTTTGCAAATAAAAAGCTTTAATAAAAAAAATAAAAATTAAGGATTATACTTAACTTTGTGTGGTAAATTAACCTTGGTTATATTCTTAGCCCATTTGTTCTGTAGAATATAATATTTCAAGATCTATGGCCCTTCAATATAGTAGCTTCTAGCTTATTGCCGCTTCATAATATTTTTTCTTATTTTTTTCCAATATTTTTTCTTTAACTTGGGAAGTTTGAATTTGGCTATGATATTCCTGTAAATGTTCTTCTTGGGATCAATTTCAGGTGGTAATCAGTGGATTGCCTTTTCTATTTCTGTTTTTCCCTCTTGTTCTAAAACTTCAGGCCAATTTTATTTGGAAATTTGTTGTTATTTTTGTTGTTTGTCCTTCCTTCTTGAAGAGGAACATGACATTGGGGAAATAATGTCATGACATGCAAGTGAATTGGATTTAAGAGAGGGAGAACAGTGTAAAGTGATCTGCCTCACTTTCCCCTCCAGAGTCATCTGGGTCGAGTGGAAATCTTGATCTAAATTCTCATAATATTGCATCAGGATTCTTTTTTTAATCAGAATTTTCAGCCAATTTGATATTTTTTCTTATTATTTCTCCTCAATTTGTTCTCCAAATCTGAGATGTTTCACATTCTCTTCTGTTTTTCATTCTTTTTATTTTGTTTTATTTTTTTCTTTGTGTTTTAGAATTCCATTAGTTTCTTTTCACCCAATCCTAATTTTCAGGGAATTATTTTCTTAACTTTTTGGTTTTCTATTTCAAGTTAGTTGACTTTTTTTTCACAATTTTCTTGGCTTGACTACATTTTCCCCTATTTTTTCTGAAATTTCTCTTATTTGATTTTAAAGCCCTTTCTATGTTCTTCTAAGAAATTGTGTTAGGCTTTGTACAATTTAACATTTTTCATTGAAATGGGAGAGGCTCAGATTTCCAGGGTTGAAAGCAAGATGGCAAAGTAAAGCCAAGAAGTTGCTAGAGTTCTGATTTCTTTCAAAAACCAAATGAAACTAATCTTCTAAACAGAGTCTGACAAAATGAAACGACACTTCAATTCAAGACAGATTGGAAAAACTTCAAGAAAGGTGAAAAGGATTTTCAGCCCAGTTCAGACAGAATCTAGGAAAGCCAATGTCAAAGTTTCAAACATAGCAAATCAGCAAATGAGACCCTTGAGGAGTCCTGACTCAGAAGAGGAGCAAATGAGTGGGGCAGCCTCTAATCCCATCAAAGAAGGCAAACTCTTGGAAACCAAACTATTTTCTGAAAAGAGTAGGCAAAGCTATCCTCTTCGAGCAGAAGAGTCCCTGAGGCTGAAAGCCAAAACTCAGAGGTGTACAGGAAGCTTAGGATAGTTCTTTATCCCAGGAGCAGAGTTTGATCATAAAAGTAAAAAAAAGAAAGAAAAAAGAAAAGAAAAAGGAAACAAAATGAGCAAAAAACAGAAAAGAACCCTGACGATCTAAGGCTACTATGGTGATGGGAAAGATCAAAACACCAACTCAGATGAGGACAAAACATCCATAATGAAAATTTCTAAGAATGACATGAATTGATACTAAGCCCAAAGAGCCTTCTTAAAAATGTCCATAAAAGAACTGTAAAAGCAAATAAGAGAGGGAGAAGGAAAAAAATAAGAAATGCAAGAGATCGTCAACAGTACAGAAGAGGAAGGAAATTCCTTAAAAAATATAATTGACTAAATGCAAAAAAATAAAAAATCCACTGAAGAAAACAACACCTTCAAAAGTAGAATTAACCAAATAGAAAAAAGAGATACAAAAGCTAACTGAAAAAAATCACATATTAAAAACTATAATAGGGCAAATGGAAATAAATGACTCTATGAGACATGAAGTATAAGTCAAACAAACTAAAAAAATGAAAAAAATTGCAAGAAAACAGGGCAAGTAGTTGGTGTAGTGGATAGAGCCCCAGCCCTGAAGTCAGAAGGACCTGAGTTCAAATCAGGTTTCAGACACTTAACACTTCCTGGCTGTGTAAACTTGGGCAAGCCACTTAACCCCAATTGCCTCAGAAAAGAAAAGGAAGAAAATGTGAAATACCTCATTAGAAAAAACAGCCAACCTAGAAAACAGATTCAGAAGGGACAATTTAAAAATTATTGCTCTACCTTAAGGCCATGACTAAAAATAGGGTCTAGGTAGCATTCTTCCAGAAATCATCAAGGAAAATTGCCTCAATATTCTAGAAACAAAGGGGAAAATACTCATTGAAAGAAATCTATCACCTCTGGAAAGAAATTCTACAAGGAAGATCCCAAACACATTGTTGCAAAACTCCAAAATTACAATCTCAAGGAAAAGTTTACAACAAACTGCCAGAAAAACAGAAATAAAAACCAAAACTATACTAAACAAAAACAATTCAAACATCAAGGAACAATAGTTAGGATTACTAGAAGCTTCTACTATAAAGGGTTGGGGGAGCCTAGAATATCATATTCCTGAAATCAAAGGACTTGGGGTTACAATCAAGAATTAACTACCCAGCAAGACACAACATCATCTTTCAGGAGAGGAAATGGATCTTCAATGAAGCAAGAAATTTTTAATCATTTCTATTGATAAAAACCAGAACTAAGCAGAAAATTTCATCTACAAACACAGGATTCAAGACAAGCATAGAAAGGTGAACAGGGCTAAAATATATATTATTTTAGGTTAAAATGTTTACATCCCTAGATGGGAAAATGAAATCTGTAACTCTTGAGAATTGTATCTGTTGAAGCCTGGAAAGACTTACATGAACTGATATTAAGTAAAGTGAGTAGAATCAGGAAAACATTGAACATAGCACTAGAAAGATTAAACAATGATCATTTCTGATGGTCATGGCTCTTTTCAACAACAATGTGATTCAGGCTTCTTCCAATGGACTTGTGATGAAGATTGCCAGAGCCAAGTGTGGATCACAACATAATATTTTCACCTTTTTTGTTGTTTGCTTGCATTTTGATTTTTTTTTTCTTTTTGATCTGATTTTTCTTATACAGCATGATAATTGTGGAAATCTGAATAGAAGAATTGCACATTTTTAACATTTTTTATTACTTGCCATCGGGGGGGGGGGGGGGGGGAAAGGGAAGGAAAAAAATTTGGAACACAAGGTTTTGCAAAGATGAATTTTGAAAATTATGTATTATATATAATCAAATAATTAAATCAATAAATTCATTAATTCATTTAAAAACAGAGTATCTGTTGTCTGTATCTGTTACTAGAGTAGACAGAGGAGGGCAACTAATGGACACAGGGTATTTTTGTGAATGGACTTTGATGTGAAAATATCAAAATAAAAGACATTAAGGGGTGGGAAAAAGTCTGAACTAGAAGAGGAAAGGGGATGTATAATGGGACAAATTAGATCACATGAAGAGGCACAAAAGATCTATTACAATGGATAGAAAGAAGGAAGGGAGAGGAGCATTATATAAAGCTTGAACTCATCATTTTTGAATCTAAGAAGGAATAATATCCAATCAGTGGGGTAAAGAAATTTGTCTAACCCTATAAAGAAGTAAGAAGAGAAAGAGAAAAAAAGAAAAGGGAGGGGCTGGATAGAAGGAAAGGCAGAAACACTAGGGGAAAAAATAAGACAAGAAAGGAAGATGATAGAAGGGGAGAGGGGTGACAGGAGATAAAGTATTGGGTGGAGTGGTTTAAAGAAAAACATTGAAGTACTATTAAGAACAGGATGGAAAGAGAGAACAAAAGTATATATAGGGAGAAAATAAAATGGAGAGAAAGGCAGACCCCCACAATACCTACTTATTGGTAATATAATTATAAAGAATATACCATAAAGATATAAAGGTTTACATTATCCATAAGTATATAATATATTTAAACATATTTAAAGGAAGTAATCTGAATAAATACTTATGGGTTTGTATAAAGAAATCTTTTCTGCATTTCATTTTTATATGCAAATACTCATAGGGTTTCTTTGATTTGGTTTGCTTTGCTTTTTTGTTAAATTTAGAATATTTTAAAGAATATTTTTAAGGAAGGACATTTAGAGAAAGGTGATTTCTGTCTCCCTTCCTCTACTCCTGCTCAATCTGCTTTCAGCTTGGTTGGAATTAATTAATACCTGAAATGCCAACATTAAAGATTCATTTCTTTGTCCCGTGTTTTATCAGCTAACTCATTGGAAAGGATCAGATAAATTAATTAGAACTGTCATTAAATGAATTATAATGCTAAATATGAACCTTTCTGTATGATCTCAATAAATATAGTCTTTACCACCCAATTTAGTCTGATGTTTTATTGTCATTTTGAATTGGGCCATTGTATTTGTTATCCTGCTTAGTTTTGTTTCATGTGTGTTAATGTGAAGCAGAGGGGCATAGTGAAAAGAACACAGGAATCCAGAGACTGAGGTTATAATTCCACTTCTATTTTTCATCTGCTAAATGACTGCAAGCTTCTCTTATCTTCAGTATCTTCAACTGTAAAATGGAGATAATACTATTTGCACTAAATTCCTACCATTGTTTGGGAGATCAAGTGAAAATAATTTATAAAAAGCTTTATGAATATGCTATTTTTATTATTATATTCTCACCTAGTTGATAAGCTCCTTAAAGAAAATAATTTTATCATATGCTATGTATACTCAAAACTATTAGCCTATGGTATCTCAATTTAATTAAGTTTAACTAGAATAAAACAAAATCAAATATGAGAAATAAAAAAAAAATGTGGAAACTATGTTAGCCTGCATATAGCAGAGTACCTGCTTGATAAACTACATGTATATTACCTAAATGAATGACTAATTCTTTTTTTATTAAAACTTTTTATTTGCAAAACATATGTATGGGTAATTCTTCAACACTGACCCTTACAAAGCTTTCTGTTACAAGTTTTCCCCCCTAGTCCCCAACTCTCCCCTAGATGTCAGGAAATCCACTACATGTTAATTATGTTAAAATACTTGACAAATTGAATGTATGTATAC
>JAJPUD010021450.1:818-23040 GCA_023553655.1 Myrmecobius fasciatus | reverse complement strand
ATTCTAGCTGGATAGGTTATTCTTGGCTGTAATCCAAGTTCCTTTGCGTTTTGGAATATCTGATTCCAGGCCCTTCAATCCTTCAATGTGGAGGCTGACAGATCCTGTGTGATTGTAATTATTGATCCTCGGTATTTGAATTGTTTCTTTCTAGCTGATAGCAGAATCTTTTTCTTGGTGTGATAGTCCTGAAATTTAGCCACGATATTCCTTGGGGTTTGAATTTTGGGGTCTCTTTCAGCAGGTGATTGGTGAATTCTTTCAATGGTGATTTTGCCTTCTGATTCTACAATCTCAGGGCAGTTTTCTTTCATGACTTCCTGGAAGATAGTGTTTAGCTTCTTTTTTTCATCATGGCTTTCAGGAAGTCCAATAATCCTGACAGTGTCTCTCCAAATCTATTTTCCAAGTCAGTTGTTTTTCCTAGGAGATATTTCATATTTTCTTCTAATTTTTCATTTTTTTTTGTTTTTGTTTGACTGATTCTTGAAGTCTTATTGAGTCATTCACTTGCATTTGTTCAATTTTTATTTTTAAAGTGTTGTTTTCTTCAGTTACCTTTTTAAGCTCCTTTTGTGACTGGCCAATTGAATTTTTTGTTGATTGCACTCTTTTTTCCACTTCACTAATTTTATTTTTCAATAAATTGGTGTCTTTTTCATATCTCTTTTCCAGGGCATCATATCTTTCTTGCCCTGATTTCAATTCATTTTCCCATTTATCCTTCAGCTCTTTTATGAGGTTCTTTATGCAATCTTCCAGAAAGGCCTTTTGAAAAGTGGACCAGTGATGGTCCTTAATAACTTCCTTTGCAGTTTTGTCTAAAGGAACCTCAGGATCTGGGGTCATCCCTTCCCTCTCTTGATAAAAGCTGTCTATGGTGAGAGCTCTCTTTTGCTACTTCATTTTTTTAGACAGCGTGGATGTCTCTTTAAGGCTTGGAAAAAACAGTGGCTGAAGATCTTTGCCCTGGGGCAATTCGTTGAATTAACTTAAGGTCTTGGGCTGGTGGGGGCTAGGACTAAGTCTGAATTACTCCTTAAACAAGGCAAGTCTGCCAGAACACCTGCCTACAATCAGGGCAGAGTGTCCCGAGTGCCTCAGATAAACTCCAGGTGTTTGGAGTTTGGAGTTTGGAGTTTCTGCCAAGATGAGCAGAATGAGTCCCACCCTTACTTGTGGCCTACACCTGAGTCCACTGTTTATCCCTTTTTCTAGTTTAACAAACCTGATATGAAATTCTTCAGAAAGTAGTGCCCAAATATTTCTGGATTCATTCACTTGAAGATCAGTTCAGAAGCTTGTTTTATTGTTGGTTTGAGAGAAGATTGGAGGAGGATGCAGAAAGTCACCTTTTCACTCCACCATCTTGGCTCTGCCCCCTAAAACTCTCCATACATATGTTTTGCAAATAAAAAGTTTTAATTAAAAAAAGGAAAAAATATCCATACACATGTTTTGCAAATAAATAGCTTTAATAAATATATATATATATATATATATATATATATTTTCTTTCCCCTAACTTGTTGCAATAAGCATTTGGTAAGCAATTATTCATTGTTTACTACTAGAAATATTTAGGGTACGGGACAGAAGAAAACACAAAGTATATGGTCTCTTGTTTTAAGGAGCTTTCATTTATTGAGGATGTAAAAAAAATAATAACTACTGGATTGTTTAAGTAGATCATGGTACTAATAATTAGGGGAATCAGATGACACTTAAAGTGGATTTGTAAATGTCAGAGGTGGAGAGGAAAGGCATTTCAAATATTCAGGGCATATTAGCTGCACAAGGATCTAAAGGAAAAAGAGGGAATGCTGTTTTTCAAAATAGCCAATAGTTCAGTTTTGCTTGAACAAGGATTCAATGATTAGGGAATCATGAGAAAGATAATGGATATGGTACGTTTGTTTGGAGACATGATATGATGAAGATAGCATGTCAAGAAAAGGAGGCTTGCTTATCCAAAAAGCAACATCAGACATAAATCTAAACACTTTTTGAGCAGGCTAGTAACAACATCAGATCTGTGTCCCAGGGAGCTGGATTTAGCATATATATGAACAATGAAATTGGAGACTGTACCTGTGGAAACTAGGGGCCATAATTAGAAGATAATTACAATATTTCAAGTGACAGATGATAAAAGGCCTGAACTATTGCGATGCATTTATTTTTTTTTTTTTTGAGGAGAGAGAATTGAATGAGTAAGATTGGAAGGTAGAATACTAACATCTAGTAGTGGAGATTATCTTAAATGATATTTACGAATATAATAGTTTCCCCTCAGAAAATTCAGAACTGCAGCCCAGTTTTCTGATCTCATAACCTAGTACCCTTTATACTCCAACATTGGTTTCACTGAATAAATACTAAGGAAATAGCTTCTCAATTAGGTGGACTTTGGAAATTTTATGTTAAAATGTATCTTCAAAATAATAGTAATAACAGTATTAGTTTCATCCTGAGAAACTGTTCTCTTATAGAAATGAATGACTTAGACAAAAGATTTCAAGGAAGTTAAATACAACATTCAGAATGTCATGTTTGATTTGATATGATCCTCTTTTACAAATCTAAGTATGTTCTGTACAGTTTGATTAAGCTATTTAACAAGTCCCATTGAGTAGGGCTGGAGACTGAACTTTTGATTACCTTAACTTATAATAGACTATAATGTTCACTAAACAGATGCAACCTTTAAAAGAAATTATTTATATGATCTAATGAAACTAGAACTTTCTAAACTTCAAGAAGCCCCTGATTAGAATATTAACTGGCAATTTTAATCTTTTGTGCAAGGATTTGGGGTGGGTGTAGAATGAAGGAGACCCTTGACAGAGTTTTCAGAAGTTGGAAAATTCAATGTAATATGATGAGAAGCCCAGAGAACTTTGTCCTATGAGGTGAGTGACAGAATGAATACAAGAGACACCCTTGGTTTCTAGCTCTCATAGCTACTGCTTTGGAGGGACACTGTGAGTAAATAAAGTATTTTACATGGTGGCTTATTATTACAACTAATTGTCTTGCTAAGTAGTTTCCAAGGTCAATTCCTAACTGTTGAACAATCACAACAGTAATTTATTACTGTTCTTGAAGAAATCTGGTTTTTGTTCTCCTTTTAATCACTTCTTTTCAAGGAAAAATTAAAAGAACAGTTCTAATTATAAACTATTTGGAAGTCACTTAAATCCAATGTATCAGTATCTTCTTTCAAATGGAGATAATTCCTTTATTACTCATCTCATAAAGTTACTGTTATATTTCAAGGAAAAATATATGCATACATATACACATATATATGTATATGCATGTATGTACTTATAACTATCTATGCATTCATGAATACACACATATGGATGCTGTTTGTATGCATGAATACATTTATATACATAGGTATGTGTTTCATGCTTTTATTATGTGTGTGACAGTGATAATTCTGAAACCACTGTGCAAATATCAGTTGTTGCTGCATTTGTTGTTGCTATCTTCCCTCCAAGGTCACACAAAGAAAAAAACATTGTAAATTAGGAAGTACAAATAATCTATTCAAGCATCAGTTTCTTTTTGTTTTTATTTGTTTTGTTTTGTTTTTTAATTTTAGAATGTTGGAAGTAGATATCATAAAGGTGTATAGGAAGCAATGAAGAATAGTTAATTGGGAAGAGCCCAAAACAAGATTTGAAAATGTCTTACAATTAATTTAGGTTATAAAGGGGTGAAGTATATAACAGCTAAAGAGATATAAAGGATAAAGGAATTATGGGAGCATAAAAACTAAGTAGAATTAAGTTAGACTAAAAAATGAGGAAATCCAAGGAAGAGTAGTCAACTATGATGAAAACAACTAGAGTGTAGTTTAAAAAATTAATCTTAAAAAAAAGAGGGAATAGTATTGGATTTGATATTTGATACTGCACACATGGACAGCTAGTTTGGGCAACAGATCTAGTGGATAGAAAGCCTAAACTGGAGTCAAGAAGACCTGAATTCAAATTTGGTCTCAGACATGTACTAGTTGCACCATCTTGGGAAAGTCACTTATGTTCTGTTTACCTTAAGCTACGGGACAAGAAAATGATAAACCACTAATCTTTGCCGAGAAAATGCCTTGAACATTACTGAAGAACTATACTCCAGGTTACAAATAAACAACCACCACAACCTAGGTTCAACTCATTTTTTTCTAATTTTTACTATTTATGTGGCCTTAAGGAATTTCTTTGTAGCTTTGAACTTAACATGGAAGTTAGGTTAGATGATTTCAATCCTATAACATATCTATAACATATGATCCTAAGGGTCACAAAGCCATTTCCCCACCATAATCCTGTGGGGCAATCAAGGCTTGGTATTAGAATTGACATGTTTTTGCTATAGATATTCTGAAGTCAAGAAAACTTTATGTTGCAATTAAACTTGCCATCTCTTCAATTTAAAGAGTTAGCAAGAGTACCCAGAGATTACCTGACTTGCCTAGTATTTTATATCTACCATGAGAAGAGGAACTTGAAACCATGACTTCTGGATTAGAGATCAGCTTGGTAGCCACTACACAATCTGTCTTTAATGAGGAAAGAAATGAAAACCTAATTCAATAAGAATTAAACTGAGAAACAACTAGATTTAACATATTAATTCATGATCACCAGTTGCCAAATGTTAGAGCTGAGAAAGGAAGAGAAGTCCAGGAAGCTAGAAAGGGCAAGAGTAATACCATTAAGCAGAGTTGATCTTGGGACATAAGACCTGTTCTTTTTCCCTTTGAGCCCAGGTGATTTTAGTTAATGGGAATTCTCAAGCCAAAGGTAATTCCTACCTGCATTTGAAGTCCAGGTTAGAAAATGAAAATCATTCTTTGTAGCCTTTCATCTGGATTTCTTAATGAAAGATATGTCACTGCTACTAAGGGAGAAAGGTAAAGGCATTAAAATCTGTACCTATATATAGATGGCATATATCTTCTGTAACAACTTAAAATCCTGCAAGGGAGGGATTTTCTTCAGCTCCTTTTTAGAATCATGTTGCAGTACAAGATTTTGGAAATAGCACTCTGTCATCTCAAACACTTTTTAAGATGTAGTTCATAAAAAAAATAAATAAATAAAGTTTATAGGGCTTTATCTGATTCTCCTATATCCAATTATCCCTGATAAGGTCTTATAAAATAAGCATTTCCTAAGCTCTTGCTATGTACTGTGTGATGAGAAAAAATAGAAAACAATTTAAAAACACAATTAATAACCATCCCACCCTCAAATATCTTCCATTATTTTAGAGTTTGGGGGTGGGGTGAGGCTGCACCATATGAATAGGTAAGTAAATATAAATACCACACACACACACACACACACACACACACACACACACTCAAAGAAGAGGACTAGGGGATCTGAATGATTATGAGTGAACTTTGAAGGAAAAAAACTTTGAATGAAAAGTATAGATGATAGTCTACATTCTAGGCATAATGATCAGACTATGAAAACTTGGAGAGGTAAGAGATGTTATAAATTTGAGGGAACAGTAAGAAAGCAAATTTGCCTAGAATACTGAATGTACTAATGGCAGGAATATGAAATGAACCTGAAAAGTTTGACTGGCATTAGATTATGAAGGGCTTTATATATCATGTTGAAGAATTTGCCATTCATATTAAATTCAATGTGGAATCACTAAAATTGCTTAATGATGGGTGTGACATTGTTAATTTTCATTTTGGATTCAAAAATTAGGACACAGAGTCCAATATAGTCGTGATTATAGCACTTGGCACACAGTAGGTGTTCTATAATACTTGCTGACTAATGAATTTCTTCCCTTGGGGCAAATTGAAGATTCTGGAATTAGGCACAGCTGCAGAATTACCAAAGTACTTGAGAAAGCAACTGTACTATAGCATAAGCATTATATTATCACAGAAGTAAACTATCTATGTGGCAATGCTAAGCCAATTCCATATGGTACCTTAATGGATTTAGATGGTGAGATTTGACCTATAGAGCTAAGTTATTGCTAGAAACAGACAGTGCTAAAAACTAAATTGCATTGTTTCTCAAAATAAAATACTTGTAGATGTCAGTATTTTAGATTTGCTAGAATTAATTTCCTTAGATGTCACTGAAGGAAAAAAAAATGAACTCTTCCAAATCTATGACTGAACTAGATAGATTCTATTATTTGAGCTTATTTCTCATTATATGGTAAGATTATTTTTCCTTCCCTCTTCTATTTTCTTTTCTTTTTTTTAATTTCAAGAACCTTTTTGAAATTGCATCTCAACTGTGGAATTCTAATGCTATCAAGAGTTCATGCATGTACTAATATGTGATATTTAAAATTATTAACTCTTTCATCTTCTCCTATCAGGCTTTTCATATATGAGGTGTGGGGGGAGGTTTAATCAGAAAATTGACATGCTTATACCTAAACTTTAGAAAAATTATCTTGGCAATGAGTGGAGAATGTATAGGAGTAGGGAGATATATGACACAATGAGATTTTAAAAAAATGCTTTTGTAGTAGTCTTTTGCTTGTTTTTTAAATGCTATACTTACAATTAGGAACTAGGAATTAGGAACAATCCTAGTTCAGGCTTTGTTCATCTCTAGGCTAAATTATTACTTGAAGATTGTAAGATTTTTCAAATCAAGGGATGTGTTTGTTTTCCATTATTTATTCCTAGAGCTCAGTGGGCATTAAATACCTGCCTTGGAGTAACATTAAAAGGTGAAATGTAGCATGTCTCTGTGTGTGTATTTCACATTTATACATTTTGCATTTATCATTCACTTTACATATAGGAATATTTTAATTATTTATTAAATATTTTTACATGATATACATTAATACTCACAGATAATCTTGCGGGGATAGCATACTCAAAGATTAAAAAAAATTGAAAATTTTATATCATGACAAACCTTATAAAATAGGTTATTATTTCTGTCAGTACCTCAGCTTTTTTCACCTTAACAATTATAAAACAATCAAAATGCTACTCCTTGTTTCTAGACTCACTCCTTACTATTCTATAAAAAACATAGTTGCCCAAATAAACTTCCTAACCATAGTATTGGAAAAGCCAGTAGTTTCCTGAGGAATCTTTATTTCCTCCTTATTATTCCTTGAATAAAATACCTATGATCTGAAATGTAAATAAAAGATTTTCAATCTTGTTCTACCTTATCTTTTTATACTTATTTCACATTACTCTCTAGTAGCTTTCACATTGTCTACTCCAGCTGAATTTACTTAATTGTTGGCAACTTAACTGGGTATTTTGTGATCTCAGCTTGTATCTCCAACCTAGAATGAACTTCATCCTCACCTCTAAAACTTAAAATCTTTAGCTTATTATTTCAAGTTTCAATTTAGATAGCGCATTCTAAAGAAAGTCTATCTAATTTTCTGTTTTCTTGTTCTTTTGCTCCTCCTTAAATGATGATATAAATATATATGTATATATATATACATATATATACAGACATATATATGTAAAAATACAAAAAAATACACAATTATATACTATTATATGCATATTCACTTAGCATATACTCCTCTAAAGTTAAATAGAATATTCTAAAACCAGTCATTAAAAATTGTCTGCATCTCCAATGCCTTTCATTTAATAAATGCTGTTGAAGTAATAACAGTTTTTAAGTGTTCATTAAATTAGGAAAATAGTGCTTTTTTAACTTCATTCCTTAGGACTACCTTATCTATTGTAATTACTTACCTCAAATCAGTTTCCCATGATTAGATAATGTATTTACAATGTTTTACAAAATTTAAATTACTATATTACATGGCAATTATAATTATGCCAACTATGACAATAATGTATCTGTCAAAAAAACAGCCCTGGAGTTTCTTGTCAACACTTGGCAATACTGTATTGCAGGTGTTCTTAAACTTTATTTGTATTGGACTCCTAGGCAATCTGGAAAAAAATCCATGATCCTTTTCTTTAAGAAATGTTTGCAGTTTACATTGATTAATAATGGAATCTGTATATTTTTGTTTGAGGTTAAACTAACTATATGTATTTTTTCCCCAGTAAATTGAGGTATCTTTAAAATAAATCTGTCCACTGACTCTTTAAAGGGTCTATGGTTACTAGGTTAAGAAGACTTTTCCTAGAGTGGAAATAGTGACAAAAAACAGATAGGCTGACTAACTCAAATATTCAATGGATCTTTGAGCTCATCAATTTGGATATCCCTTCTACTAATGCTTCTTGAAATACATTCCTTTCTATCCATCCTTCTGATACTTTTATCTCCTCCCATAAGTTTTCCACAGGGCATTCATCACCTACAATTCGTGAAGAATCATTCTCTAAACATACGAAAATATCAACACACTCTAGATGAGCTGCCAGTCCCTTGTTCTTGCCTCATGGGCTTCTGTCTTCTATTCTGCTTTTCATTCATACATTTGTTTGATGATATTATTTGCTTTGGGTTTCCATTTTAACTCTTTCTTTTTAGTTTATAGAAATCTACTTATACTCAACAAATACATTGTGATGGACATCTTGACTCAGAAACACTCAACTTTGTAATAATAAAATACATTAAAGTCAGTTATTGTTTCAAAATGGAAGCCTTTGGTTAATCTCTTAATCAAATTATTTGATTAACCAGAAACTGCCTCAGTTAGCTTAAACCCCCTGAGTCATAATCATTTCCTAAACATAATCATTAGAGGAGATAAAAGAAATCCATACCTCTGGTAATTTGAACAATTTTCTATTCACTAATGAGACAAGGGGATCAAAGACAATATATCCTAAATGTTAGAATTGAATCATTGTGTATATTAGAACCTTAGTTTAAGTCTTGCTTCTATTTGTCAGTTGTTCAAGGACAAATCATTAATCCTTTCTATGACATAGAAAACTCTCCAGGTCTTTAATTTTCATAAATATTGGTGGATAATATTTCCAAATTGTTTAAAATCACAGTTATAAACAAAGAAAATGTGGGTGCTAAGTGCTTCTGGATCCACACTAAGTATCCTCTGACAAGTTAGTATTAATAATCCCAATTCCAGCACATTTATATGAACATAGACAAGAGAGAAACTACCAATCATGAAAAATCATGAATATTTTTATAAAGAGCAAATTGGAAATCTACTTTACATTTTCCAACAGGAGTGATGTCTCCCTTCAAATATTTTGTATGACCTCCTGTCATTAATTCATAGTTTGAATGCCCTTGTCAATTAAATAGATTGTTAATTGCTAAACTCATTTGGAAAGACTATGGTCTTAGTAGGCTATCTTTACATTAAATGGTTATTGTTTGTGACTATTGTTCCACTACTTACTTTTTTAAACTGGGATCAGCATTTCTTTTGATAAATAGATGCTGTCTGAGGTCTTCAACATGTTGTCTGGGAAATAATGACAATCTTATGTGTGCACTAAAAGAAGATTATGACCTAACTGTCATGTGCCAGTAAGAATTGTCTATCTTTCCTTTTTCATGTCAGGGGACTTTGGCAGGAACATAATATTCCCTTCAAAATCAGTTTGTTCTCTAGACCTTTTTTATTTAATATAGACTACATTTATCTGATTATCCCCCTTCAGAACAGTCATAAGGCCTCCAGACTGATTAGACCCTAATTCTTTTGGCATGCTGTCAACATGTCCTACTCAGAATAAGTATTAGGCCTTTGCTTTTGAGATTCCTCTTCAATTTTGTTTCCTTTTCTGCACTTCATGTCTCTTCTTTGTGATTTTCACCTATTTTGGCTGAAGTTGTCTTTTGACAATATGTTACCACCTCTCCCTGTGAATTTGTTCTTTGTCTGCCCAAGTATTCTATTTATGTGTCTGCTTTTCTTTTCTTTTTCCCCCTTTTTCTTCCTTTGATCCAGGCTGTTGACTTTGCAAGTACAAACCCTCATTGTGGTTCAATTCTTTAATATATTATTAACTCTCTGAAAGAGAAGTTATTTTGTACTAAGGCAACAACTTAATCATGCAAACAGCCTATTTTTCAGTGACTAAAATCCCTAACACAGACAGGATAGAATTGACTCTCTTGGCACAAAGGGGACATCTGTTAACATTTAAATTGGGGGGAAAGAAAAAAAAGAAAAGAAACATGCTCCAAAGCCCCAAATAAAAGCAAACATGTTAAAAATGACATATATTAATTTTATAATAGTTAAATAAAATATCTTAATGAAGCCAAAATAAACAAGAACATTAATGCATTTTTGTGATCCATGTTTCATATTACATATTACATAAAAAACCTCATTTAAATAAAATTTCAAGAATAAGAAAATGGGTTTGTAAAAAGTTCCATCTTGTTATTTGTAAATAAAAGCAAAAGATAAATTAAAAGTCTTATTTGGCTAAAGATAATGTATTTCAACTTTTGCTTAACTTAGATTTTTTTTTCTTAAAAAATACTAATCTTAAAAGGAAGAAATACAATTGGAGAGGATTAGATGGAAACATCCTATTTCTCCTCTTTATTGAAAGCTAACTGAGCCAAACTCTTTGTCCCTGATACTTAAAATGAGACTATTTTGAAAAAAAAAAACTACAATAACAAGACAAAAAAACAAAACAAAAAACCTTAAGATAAGTTATAATATCACACAATGATATTTTCATAGCATTTTCTTACTTAAAATTCTTTCTCATGTGTTAGTTCATTTATTACTTATTGTAAAGTTGATTATCCAAGTTTTCTATCACATGAAAACCTACTTCTCTATTTCTCCATTGTAAAAGTCATTTCATTGTCTCTTTACCCCTATCCTTTTATTGGCATGTTAAAAGGCAAAGGGCAGAAGATCACAGTGAAGAGTCCCCTAATATAACTCAAAATTTGTTTTCACCACTATTAAACTACTAAAGAGATTTTTTTTGGCTGGGCCTTTTTAACTTTCTTTCTCCCCATCTCTCCAATTTTGGGTCCTGTAAATAGCACTACAAATCATCAGTGACTTCAGATCTCAGAAGATGATCCAGTGATGTTGAAATATTGTCTCATGGAAGGGATACACAGATCTATCAGCCAAAGAATCTCATGGGAATGAGTTCATGAGCCACCAATAGGGGAAAAGAGAAAGTGGGAAAAGAAGGAAGTAAGCAAATCATATAGTGGCTTTTTAATTTTAATACATATATAAATATATGTATATATGCTAGCATATTTAGATAATGATTTCAAATATACAATGTATTTTTATATACCTAATTTCCTAAGACCTGCCTTGCCACTTTGTGAAGTAGTTGCAATGTATATTATTATCTTCACTGTGTTATAGATGATATTAAGAGAGTAGTGATAACATACTGTGAGGTATTACTTTGTAGCAAAGAGGTTTCTTGGTTCCTAGTCTCCTTTTCAATTTCTAACTGCTAACCCTCTGAAAAGTTAACCTGAAGTATTTATGTATGGAAACACAGTTTTGCTTACATGCCATCAAATCTTTAAGACATTGGTTTCTCCTGCTTGCTTTCCCTCACTTTTGAGCTGTGTTATTTTGGGGGAGTTTGCTTGTTTGTTTGTTTGTTGCCTGTAGTTTGATCAGGAAGTTCCACTCACCTCCTTTTCTTGATCTCATCCATTCTTTCATTCATTCTTTTTATGCTACTACCATTTACTTTATGGGTGAAGGACCTCTGATGCTGACAGGTCTCAAAGACAAAGTTTTCTCTCCTCATCTCTTTTCCTTCTTCTTAAAGTGTTATTTCACCAGCAATTAGCCTTCTGACCTGAACCTCACCCTGGAAGCTTTGCTGAGAGCTACTCCTCTTAACAATGAGAAATCAGCCTCCTGCTGCTCCCTCCTCTGGCATCACTTTCCCATAATAGGATTATTTATTATCCTCATGAATATCTTGAACATAAATTGAGATGCTATTTCTGAAGGTATTTGGGGTTTGTTTCTGAGGGTAAGCATCTGGTGCCTCATTCTTCAGTCCTGACTTTCATGGGAATTGAAGGGCCACTGAGCAAAAGTGCAGACAGGGTGTTAGAATTCATTCAGCACATCTCCCACCAAGATCATCCCAATATGTACAGGGGGTATTAGACTAGATAAGTTTGCTACTGTATGTTGTGAAAATTAATCATTAATTTTATTAGAAACCCCAACTTAAGGTAATTCTTAATATACTCTGCACTTTTTAGTACCCCATCACATCCCTGAAAAAGGTACTAGTTAGGTAGGAGAAAACTATTTTATATTTTTAATTGATTTTTACCATTTTTGCTGTTAATTCCAAAATGTTCATTTTCTAGGAAGTAATACTAAGTACTCAGTCTTTTCATCCTTAACAAGCAGTCTAGTAATAGTCCTAATGGGCCATAGACTCATTAACCTGAGTGCACAAGCTGCAGAATATACAGAGTAATAGGGCTCAGGATTAAGGAATGAATGAAGTGTCCTCCAATTGTCTTTTATTCTGTTCAAATTTCTCACCCTGTTGGAAAACCCAATAGCTTTCACTAATGAGGTTTTTTTGTGTTTGTTTGTTTGTTTTTTGGTTGTTTGTTTTTTCTCTTGGGATCATAAGTGTTTATGTTTATCATTTGGGATTGTTTTAAATTATGATAATTTGTCCATAATTGTTATTTCCTCTTCGAATTTTTCTTTTGTTTCTTTTCCTTTTCAGTTATCATTATACTCCAATGACATATAATACAATCTACATTTGTGAATTGTGAATATAAATGGAGACCTTGATATTTGCTGTGTGCCTGAAGGGAACAGAATAATGATAAAAATAGTGTTTTGGCATTGAATGTCACTTGACTGGCAGATTAGCATAATTACTTTAAGGATTTAAAGATAAGGTGATTTATTCTAAGAAAACAAATGTAAGGGGGTTTCTTTATTTTATTTGTTTGTTCCTGCATCTTTGATTTCATCAGTTTGAACATTATATTTTGTTTACTGAACCAGATTGTCTTTAACTCAATATCACAGAATTAGAGCTAGAAGGAGAGATAGGAGTCATTTAGTTCAACCCTTTCATTTTCCAGATAAAAAGATAGAGCCCAGATAGTGACTTGTCTAAGGTCACATATTATTAAGTGTCAGGAAAAATCAAATTCCTCTGAATGCAAATTGATCAATCATTCTACTGTTTCACAAGAATCTTATCATCTTAGAAAACTATGAGAAGGAGGAAGGGAGAGAGGGAAGAAGGGAGGAAGGAAGAAAGGAAAGGAATAGGGTAAAAGGAATAAAGAAAATAATTTTTAAAAATCAAAATAGGATCAGCATTTTACAATACTTTAAAATATGTATAATGCTTTGTGTACATTTATTTTATCTTAAAAATTAGTTTCTATGGATAGTACATCAAAGAATTACAGTCATTTTACAACTTAGCAAATTAATATTTAGAGAGAAAAAAAGTAATTTCTTCATGGACCTACAATCCTGTGTCAGTATTAACATTAAAACTCACATAATTTTGGTGAGGTCCATATCTATTTCTCACTATTTCTCACTGCTATTTCTCAAAGAATTAATTTTTAAAATGAAAAAAGTATATCTCCTGGTTAAATATGTAGGTACTTTTTAAAATTTTGCATAATATTTTAAATACATGATGATATACATTACCCTGAAGTTTAATAGTAGTCTTAAATCTTTTCTGTCCTCCTGATAAGAAAGAATTTAGAAAGAAAAACTGGTAATAACATTAGAATTAAGCAAGAGAAAGGAAAACTAGATTTCCAAATTATAATAATTAGGATACATGGCATAAAGTAAGTAGTATGTAGTAAGCATGTAGGGAGAAGTTCAAGGGCCTGTTTGCATTGCAGTCCCATGCATTGTGAAGTTCCTTGAGTTTCTTTTGTAATTACTATATAAAAAGAGACAAAATTATCTCTTTTTAATAAAGATGTATCTAGTGGGGAAAGGGGGATTAAACATTTGAAAATTTCAAAAAAAACTTTTCAAAAGGAAAAAAAAATAATTCCCTTCCTTGGTTTTCTTCACAGATGAAATAAAGCAAGAAGAACCACATCAGGCCAATTAAAGTGGTTCTCCATGCACAGGTTGCCAATCATGGTCTTAAATTCTTTGTTTTTACATTTAATCTGAACAAAACTTTGGGAGAGATAAAAGGACTGAAATCTATGAGATACCCCAAGACAAGCATAGATTTGTGACAGAATTGTATCACTGAAATGAGTCCCCCTGAGTCAATGTGAATGGTAGTTCCAAACTGGGACACAATTTCTTTGAGAATAATTTTATCCATTGAATTTGCTGAGGCCTTAGAATTGGGAAATATTTTGACATATTGAGCAAACTACTTAGTGGCAATTAGGTAGACTCTGTGTTGTCCAGAGTCAAGTAGAGATATGGAATCAGATTGCAAATGCTCAAAAGGGGTGTAATCTAGAGATTATATTTAGAAGATGGCTGTAAAAAATGCTTGATTAAATGTTTCACAAGTAGGCTAAAAGAGCAGCAAGCAAGAATAGAAATACCCTAGCAATGAGAGGTAATACTCATGCCCTTCTAATAATAATAACAATCTCTTGTATTCCATAATGCCCCCCATGTATAGACAGATATACCTGGTGACATAAACAATGAAGAAAGAATAGTTTTTCTATACTCAACCTGCTTGATACCTGCTTGATAACAACAATAATATTTCCACTTTACAATGTCAGTGCCATTGTTAAGACAGAAAAGTTTACATTATCACAAGCAGGAAGATGAAATACATTCATGGAGAGCTCAAGATTAGTATGTTTTGCAGCAGCTTGGGCACAATTGTAACTGCCTTAAACCAGATAGGGACCATTAGTGTGAATAGGACAATGGGCAATACCAGAACAATAAAAGCCATAAGATATATAGAAACTGGAATGTATTATTTATTGGAAATGTCCTGGCCATAAGAAGTCAAGAGACCCATCTTTAACTAGAATATTCCAATGACATGACAAAGTCAAAGGCACAACTGGAATCCACATAGATGATTGTGCTTTCTCTAGCAGTTTCACAGTTAACTTATGTAAGTATAATCAGTTTGATAGCTTGAGTACTGAAGTTTTAGGACTGAGAGGTTACTTATATACCTAATGATCAGAAACCATGGCAGCACCTTTACACTACATGCCTTTTTCATAAAAAAGGAACATATAGTATATAGCACATGGTTCAGATTTTGTAAGAGAGGTTCAAAAAGATCATTGTATGGTCTCTCTGGCTTGTCACCCACAGAGGAATAATCACCCTCTTAGATAGATATATCCAGGAGCAAAGAGGACAGGTTGAGGACTAAATAATATCTTTGAGTATCATTTTCTTTGCCAACAAAGTCACTCCATATTGAACAAGTCTTTGATCAAAGAAAGCTTGATTATGGAGTCTCTGAAAGAACGCCCCAACTGCATGGGGACAATATATTATAAATGGGATCCCTGAAACTAAATCATATGTGTTTTTTCAGTTAAAAAAGTGTGGTGGCTTCTATAGTTAGCAAGCAGGGTGGTGGAGCCTTTGCAGCCACTGGATCTAACTGAACAAAATAATGTGGTGCAAGGCAAAGGGATTGACAAAGAGATGGAGTGTGGATCTCTGAAGAAACAATCTTATATTCATATACAAAAAGAGAAAGGAAATTATAGTAATCGAAAATCCCAGTTCTGAAGCTAATAAAATGACTTTCTTTAGATATGCAAGGGTAGAAAAAATATTCCATTTCAAATTTCAAATATTATATTTTATTATCTTTGGTTAGAAAAACTAGAGGTTTAATGATCTCACTAAAGGATCATATCCACTGGTGGGAATATCTGGCTGCTTCCAAATTATGAAGAAATTGTCTTTTGGTTATGGAAATAGGCAATTGTTGAAGCTACTCAGAGTACAAATTGGAATCAGCTATAAAAGAGTTAGTTTTCTTCTTACAGATATTAATGCAAATGCTAAGAAATTAAAAATTGGTGGAGTTATTTAAGATACTGATATTCAAGCCTTATTTGTAATATGTGCACATTCTTTTTTTTTTGTTTGTTTGTTTTGAGAGAGAGAGAGACAGAGGCAGAGAGAGACTAAGACCCATACACATACACACACAGAGAGACAGAGACAGAGACAGAGACAGAGATAGGACAGAGACAGACAAAGACAATTTTAGAGATAGACAGAGACAGAGCCAGAGAGAGGCAAAGAGATGCACTAAATATTTTATAGCTGACTTCTGAGTAGTCCAATGAGCTCCAAGTAGGCTACTTCTGTTAATTTCTCTTTCATTTCACAACTCTTTTCTTCTTTTAGCCAGTCTGCAAACATCTCTACCATAAGAACTGGTTAAGTAGCTGATAACTCTGTTGCTTTGGTACCCAGAAAGTTGAAAGATGCAAACTGCCTTGCAATATCTCACAAAACCTTGTGCCAAAGATAAGATCTTAAACATAAATAGAATGACATCTGATCTAATCTTACCTAAGATGCTATGAACATCTTCAGTGACATTTCAACACTCAGAAATTGGTCTTTACACTTCAAAGCCAGTAGCAGGAAGAAAAAAATGTTTTGAAGGATGCAAGAGAATGGATTCCCTTGAAGAGATATAATATTATCATCCTAAGACTTCTTATGAAGTAGGTTGACTAAGAAACATTTGCTTTAGTGTAAAAGTCCAATGCCAAAGAGTAAATTAGAAGAGATGAACAAGGCTACCACAGTATTACTGTAGAGACGAACTATAGGAATCACCTACTTCAATCTGTCAAATGTCTATATAAAACTCCTGGTGTTTAATGCAGTTATAATTTTCACTTTGTCTTCCCACAAAGAAATTATAGGTTTGTAAATATTCAGGGTAATAGAAGCTTGATTCAAGACCATTATTGATTATGTGGTGATGGATAGGAGAAAGGCTGCAGAAGGGAAACTACAACAACTGGGTCTCAATGGGAAGAAAAACTCTGCATCTTAGAAATCCTATTTTGTCCTATGAGGATCAAAGCAAATGATACTTTATAGATAACTCCTTTCTAGATGCTTCTAATTAAGTCACCACTTATCCAGCCCCAGGGGCTGTTAAGGAGTCTTTCCTTACTTCCTCCTTCCCTCTTTCTCTCCCTCCCTTGCATCCTCTTTTCCTTCCTCTCTCCCTCCCTCCCCCCCTTCCTCCTTCATGCTCTCCTTCCCTTCTTTCATCCCTATCTCCATTCTTCCTCTCCTCCCTCCTTCCCTTCCTTCCTTTTTTTTCCTTCCTTCCTTCCTTCCTTCTTCCTCCATCCCTCCCCTCTCACTTCTTTTTTTCTTTCTTTTTTCTCTTTCATTATTTCTTTCCTTCTGTCTCCTTTTTTGCCTTACTTTTTTTTCTTTTTTCTTCTTTTTCCTTCCTTCCTTTCATTTTTCTTTCTTTCATTATTCCTCCCTCCTTTCCTTCCATTCTTTCCTTCTTCTTGTCTTCCTTCCCTCCTTTCTTTCTTTCCTTTTATTTCTCTTTATTGTCTTTCTTTTTTCTTTTTCTTTCTTACTTTTTTCCTTCCTTTAATTTTTTTCATTTTATTCTTCCTCATTTCCTACTTCACTCTCTCATATTCTCCCTCCTTCCTCCCTTCCTTCCACTCTTCCTTCTTTCCTTCTTTGTTTTTCTTCCTCCCTCCTTCCTCCTTTTTCATTCCTTCTTCCCTTCCTTCATTTCTTTCTTTTTCCTTCCTCTCTCCCTCTTTCCCTCTTTCCCTCCCTCCCTTCTTTCCTTTCCTACCTTCCTTCTTTTCTTCCTTCCTTCTTTTCTTCATCCTTTCCCTTCTTCCTTTCTTCCTTCCATCCTTCTGTCCTTTCTTCTTTTTTCCCTCCTTCCTTTTTTTCCTTCCTTTCTCTTTCTTTCAAATTCACTTATCTCTATGAAATTGTTCAATCACTTGCTCAAGGATTATTTATCAAGTCCAGTTTATGTGGCAGTCATTGTGTAATTTCTGGGAATATAAGTACTTGTAGAAAAACTGTCTTCAAGCAGCTTATTTTATTAAAAAAAAAAAGGAAGACAAGACATAAAAAGAAGTTGAAAGTGTGATGGGTGAAAACCACAAAGGTTTTGGGTGTAAGGCCATCACAGTGTAGAAATTCTGAAGTCTAGCCTGGAGAGAAAGGAGACATGCTGACCTAGTCATCCTCCTTAAAAGAAGTTTTTGAAAGGAACTATTAAGTCAGAACCATGAGGATCCTTTGAGATTCCATTTCTAATCTCACCTTTGACATTTACTGGCAATTTGATTTCAGGTACAGATAATTTCTTAATCTCTAACACAAAAGTTTTGGGGTAGATGACTTTTTAATTTTAATTTTAATTCCTTTTGTTCCAGAAGAAGGAATAGTCCCATCTATCTCCAAGGTTGTTACCATAGTGAAAATATTTATCTTCCCAGTAACATAAAAATAACTTGGGATTTGCTTTATTTGTTAAGGTTCTTACTTTTATTTGTATTTAGCAATATCTTCATTAATATAAGTTTATATTTGGCTGGTGCCATCAAGAATGAGATAGATATGACGTCCTTAATTTCTATTCCCTAGGACATTTGTCTTCCAGGATTTCGTATTCCATCATGAACTTAATATTGTTATTAATGATAAGAGTATTGTATCCTAAGGTTAGAAAACTGCTTTAAACATATTATCACAACTATCTTGAATGATAGATACAATTATTTGTTTTATTATTTTTATGTTATATATATACATATATATATATATACACACACACATATATATATTTATTTTATAATAAACAAAATTATACTGAACGAGGTTAAGTAATAATCACTGGGTCACATAAATAGTAAATGTCCGAAGCAGAATTGACCTAGAATCTCAATAGATTCACCATTCTTTTCTTTAGATCATTCTATTTCCTTGCCAAAAAAATAAAATGTCCAAAGGAAGACCAGGTCTCTTCTTCTATGTCATTATTTAGTTTCTCTTACTTCTCTTACTTCAGAAAACCACATGATACTGGGCAATTCAATTCCTTTCTGTCACCTTTGGTTTTCCCATTTGTCAGATAAGGAGATTCAACCATATTGGTTTTTATTTCCCTTTCATTTCTAAATCCTGTAATATTATATGCACAGTGGTTCTATCTTAGATATCACTTTTAGTTTGAGAAGATGGAAAGGGAACAGACCCAGTCTTTGGTTTATCACATGGTAAAAGTCAAATAAAGTTCACACAGGAGGATGATGCTAAACTAGATTCATGGTACATAAATAGGAGTTTTAGAAATAAATAAGCTAATGTGTGGGTCTTGTGATAGTTTATTTTTTATTTTATTATTTTTTATTAAAACTTTTTATTTGCAAAACATATACATAGGTATTTTTTCAACATTGACCCTTACAAAACTTTCTGTTACAAATTATTCCATCCTGCACCATACCCTCTCCTAGATGGCAGGAAATCTAATACATGTTAATTATGTTAAAATATTTGACAGATTGAATATGTGTATGTGTATTTATACAGTTGTCTTGCCGTACATGAAAAAAAAAACTGAGAAGGAAAACAATATAAGCATCAATAGAGAGTGTGAAAATGTTGTGTTATGGACCACACTCAGATACCACAGGCCTCTCTCTGGATGTATATGGCTATTTTCTTTTTTTTCCCCTTTCTTTTTATTTATTTATTTATTTTTATTAAAGTTTTTTTTTTGTTTATTTTGTTTTTTTTTGTATAACATATCTATGGGTAGTTCCCCAGCATTGATCTTTACAAAGCTTTCCATTACAAATTTTACCCCTAGTCCCCTCCCCTCCCCTAGATGGCAGGAAGTACACTACATGTTAATAATGTTGAAATACTTGACAAGTTATGCAAGAAAAATCTATCTACAAGAAAAAAAAATCAGAGAAAGGCAACACAATGCAAGCAAATATCGATAGAGATCATGAAAATGTTACGTTGTGGTCCATATTTTATATCCCTCACTCTGCGTGTATATGGTTTTGTTCAGTGAACAACTGGAACTGGTTTGAGACAATTCTTTGTTGCAGAGAGCCATGTCCATCAGAATTGATCATCATGTAATACTGTTGTTGCTGTGTATAATGATCTTCCGGTTCTGCTCATTTCACTTAGCATGAGTTCATCCAAGTCTCTCCAGGCCTCTCTGAAATCGTCCTGCTGGTCGTTTCTTTTTTTTTTTTTTTAATTTTTATTTTATTTGCATAACATATGTGTGGGTAATTCTTCAACAATAACCCTTACATAGCTTTCTGTTACCAATTTTTCCCCCCAACTTCCCCACCCCTCCCCTAGATGGCAGGATATCCACTACATGTTAATTATGTTAAAATATTGGCAAATCGAATATATGTATACATATTTCCAAACTTATCATTGTTGTGCAAGAAAAATCTTATGTACACAAATGATATATCAGATAAAGGAAACACAATGTAAGCAAACATCAATCAAGTAGTATGAGAATGTTATGTTGTGGTCCACATTTCGCATCCCTCTCTCTGGGTGTATATGGCTTTCTTCAGTGAACAATTGGAGGTGGTTTGAAACATATCATTGTTGAAGAGAGCCATGTCCATCAGAATTAATCGTCATATAGTACTGTTGTTGCCGTGTATAATGATCTCCTGTTTCTGCTCATTTCACTCAGCATCAGTTCATGTAAGTCTCTCCAGGCCTCTCTGAAATCATCTTGCTGGTCGTTTCTTACAGAGCAATAATATTCCATAACATTCATATACCATAATTTATTCAGCCATTCTCCAATTGATGGGGATCCCTTCAGTTTCCAGTTTCTAGCCACTACAAAAAGGGCTGCCACAAACATTCTTGCACATGTGGGTCCCTTTTCCTCCTCTGAGATCTCTTTGGGATATAGGCCCAGTAGAAACACTGCTGGGTCAAAGGGTATGCACAGTTTGACAACTTTTTGAGCATAGCTCCAAATTGCTCTCCACAATGGTTGGATCCGTTCACAGTTCCACCAACAATGTAATAGTGTTCCAGTTTTTCCACATCCCCTCCAACATTCATTGTTATCTTTTCCTGTCATTTTAGCCAATCTGACAGGTGTGCAGTGGTACCTCAGAGTTGTCTTAATTTGCATTTCTCTGATCAATAGTGATTTGGATCAGTTTTTCATATGACTAGAGATGGTTTTAATTCCATCCTCTGAAAACTGTCTGTTCATATCCCTTGACCACTTATCTATTGAAGAGTGGCTTGAACTCTTATATATATGAGACAATTCTCTATATATTTTAGAAATGAGGCCTTTATCAGAACCATTAAATGTAAAAATGATTTCCCAATTTGATGCTTCCCTCCTTATCTTGTCTACATTTGTTTTATTTGTACAGAAACTTTTTAACTTAATATAATCAAAATTATCCATCTGGTGTTCAAATAGGAGTTCCAGGTCTTCTGTGGACATAAATTTATTCCATCTCCACACGTCTGAGAGATAAACTATATTACGTTCATCTAACTTGCTTACAAAATCACTCTTTATATCTAAATCATGAACCCATTTAGATCTTATCTTGGTATGTGGTGTTAGGTACGGGTCAAGCCCTAATTTCTTCCACACTAGTTTCCAATTTTCCCAGCAGTTTTTGCCGAATAGTGAGTATTTATCCCAAAAGCTGGGGTCTTTGGGTTTATCGAACACTAGATTGTTAAGGTAATTTCCTAGGTTGTCCTGATAACCTATCCTGTGCCACTGATCGACTGCTCTATTTCTCAGCCAGTACCAAACGGTTTTGATGACCACTGCTTTATAATATAGTTTTAGATCTGGTACAGCAAGGCCACCTTCATCTGCCTTTTTTTTTTTCAGTAATCCCCTTGAAATCCTTGACCTTTTGTTCTTCCAAATGAACTTTGCTACTATTTTTTCTAGATCTGTAAAGTAATTTCTTTGGAGTTTGATTGGTATGGCACTAAATAAGTAGATTAGTTTGGGTAGTATTGTCATTTTTATTATGTTTGCTCTGCCTACCCATGAGCACTTAATATGTTTCCAATTGATTAGGTCTGATTTTATTTGTGTGGAAAGTGTTTTGTATTTATTTTTAGAATTTCCGACTTGGTATTTATTGAGGGTTTTTAAATTGTTCTTTTTCTTGTTTTTTTTTTTTTAATAATAAGCCCAATTCATTCATCTTTTGTTTCTTTATTTTATGCAAGTAAGCATCTAGAGATATAAAATTGTCCC
>JAJPUD010021449.1:814-22255 GCA_023553655.1 Myrmecobius fasciatus | reverse complement strand
AAAAAAACTTTTTACATGGAGATGAGATAAAATTGGCTTTCCCATAGCCACTTGGATACTTAAGTGGATTTTTAATCTCATCACACTAGAATACCAGAACAGAGTGTAAATATAAAGCACTACATAAATGTCAACAAGACCAAAACCCCCAGACTATTTCTTGGGGACTCATGGCCAAAGGGAAGGGGAAGGTGATCCTCTAGCATAAATCCCCTTAACCTGATGACATGAAGTTTCATCATAGATCTGATATTGCTGAAGTTCTTTGTGCATGTGTCTTGGGAATGCCTTGAACCAATAGAAGACAAAATAAATGCTTGTTTAGACTGGGAGAGCACAGAAAGAGGAGGAGAAATAGGGACAATAAAGGACATGACTGGAAGCCAGAGAAAGCATTCTCTCACAGAAATTTTTTGTTTTATTTTCAAATTATTATTTATTTAATTTTAATATTTCTTTAAAAAAGTTTTAAATTCTCTCCCTCCCTCCTATCCTTTTCTGACTCATTGAAAGGCAAGTAATATGATATCAATTATACATGTGGAATCATGCAAAGCATTTCCATATTTACCATGGTGAAAGAGAAAAGCAAGAAAAGTAAAGTGAAAAAATTATGCTTCAATGTGTACTTAGATGTCATCAGTTCTCTCTCCATAGATGGGCAGCATTTTTTGTCAAATGTTCTGTAGAATTCTTGTGGAGGTTTTAAAAACAAAAGGTCCTTATGGATCTTGCCTATTTGGTTATTCTTCTCTTCCTGGCTCAGCCAATCTCAACTCTATCAGGCAGCTGTGATGAAACTTACCTTGGTAAAAACTAGGAGGCTAACAGATCTGTGAGAGGGTTGGGAGTAGGCCAACACAGACTTAAATAGCATTAGGAGGGACTTAAAAGAACTTCCAAATAGTAAAGATTTTTTTTCTCCATTTTTGTCAAATATCTTAAGTACTTGTGCTTTGAACCATGTGATTTTACACTAAATTCTATGCTGTAATTTAATAATTTCATTGTTTCATCTGCATTGGCTTTATTTCCTATCTTGACTGTAAGCTCTTTGAAGGTAGGAACCATATCTTGTATTTATTTCCTTTGTATGCATTTTGTATGTATTTTGTATGTATGTTTCTACCACTCTGATGAGTATCTACATGGTGTGCATTCAGCACATACCTGTCAATTAGGCATTATAATAGGATTGTAGCTAATTAGAAAGATTAAGTTGGATATATTCAATTCTGCCTCTCGCACTTGCTTTCTTTATCATTCCATATATGTCCAACCAAATCCTCACTTTTAGATGGAAAGTCTGTGGCTTATTTAGAGATCTAACTTATCCAGAAATATTTGATTCCTCTTATTATTTCTCTCCAGTTAATGAAAAAAATGAGGAAAGTGTTAATCCCTAAAATGGTTAAGAGGTTTTCACTCCATTAGAATAGAACTGATGCACTGGGCTAATTCATTTTCCCACTTTTGAGAATCAGTTTCAAATATAGTGTTGATTTTGTTTTCTCTTTTGCAATTGGCAAACAAAAATATTTTAAAGAAGAAGCATAGACAAGAGTCACAAAGGGTGGGAAAGTATGGATGGGTTATGATCTAGAGGAAAGTACCCATATTTATGGCATCTCATATCAACTGTGGAAGTATCAAAATAAAGAAAAGGTAGTGACCAATATAACAGTAGTTATATTTGCTGGTTAAGGATTGCTTCCTTCTTTTAAATATAGGAAATTATAAGGTTTCTCTTTACAAATGTTCCAAGCCACCCAAGCAATAATGGGTTATTTACCCTATAGTTTAACTGTAAATTAGCAAAGTTGACAGAAGACAAACGTAGTTAGTGTTAGAGGGTTTCTGGAAAGATAGACACACTGGTGTTGGCAGAAGTGTGAGTCAGTACTGTTTTGGGAAGCATTTTTAAATTGTGCAAATTAACTGCTTAAAATGTCCATACCCCTTGACTCAAGGATTCCTTTACTTAGGCTTATACTCCAAACAGATCATTGATAAGAAGAAAACACATATTATTTATATATGTATGTATGTGTATAAATATATGTATATATATATATAATATCACTTCTTTGATAGAAAAAATTTGGAGGTAAAGGAAATGCCCATCGATTAAAGAATGACTACACAAATTGTAGCATGTTAATGTAATGAAATGTTGTTGTGCTATAAAAAATGATGAATGCAACAAATATAGAAAAGCATGGACAGAGTTATATAAATTAATGCAGAGTAAAATAACCAGAGCCAACAAAATAATATACAACAATATAAACAGAAAGGACCACCAAAATTGTTGCAAAATCATTAGAAAGGAGCATGGCTCTAAAGAAAAGATATGAGAAGACATTCCCATCCTACCACTCTGAAAGGCTAGGATGTCTGCAGGTGTAACACATTTCACATATTTTTGGTCTTTTTCAATGTATTTATCAATTATTTGATAATTTTCTTCTTATTGTCTTTAAAATATTTTAGTTAAATGGGATGGCTATCTGGGAAGGATCAAAGAGGAATATAGAGAAAATTATGGGGATGTAAAAAACAAAAGACGAAAAACTTACTTTTAAAAATTGTTAATGGATTGTGTCTGGCAAAAGTTGGTCAAGCCCATCCATTGCAGGTCTTACCATGAGACAGAGTTGTTTTTCTTTCTCTTTTTAATGTTTAATGGGAGTATTGGTTTATTGGTTTTCTACTTTTTAAATGTTTGATTTATTGATTGACTTGCTCTTTCTTTTATTAAAGTTTTAGAGGTATAATTTTGTCTCTACCCAGTCCTTTCAGATTTGCTTCACAGACACCACAGGGAAATAAGAGAAAAATAGGTAAGATGTTGTATTTTTTTGTCTTTCTTTGCATACCCAACACACAGCAGAGAGTTTGGCATGTAAAAGGTACATGATAAATGTTTGTCTTGACTTCATTTGTTTTTATTAATCTCCAGGAATGCTTTGCTTTTAGAAGCCTTACTCTAATCAGTTTATTAAAAAGTGTTCATATAAGGACCTGCATATTAAAAAATGAATTTTCAAAACAAAAAATTCTGGAAATTCTTAGGTCATTCTGACTTCATGAAGATCCCCACATGTTGTGAGATACATGAACCTGACCATCATGATAGCACTGAGATTACCTGCTTGGAAAAAATATATATTTAGGGCACAGGCAGCCTAATATGGCTATAGCAACAAAGGAAATAGAATGTATATCTCAAGAATAGTCAGAAATTTAAAAACCCGTTCATCTGCTAGGGCTTCAGTGCTTGTCTATCTCTCTAGACAGAAATGGAATTCTGGAATCTGGCTCACTAATGCCCGTTAGATTTTCCATAGCATTGCTCTGTGGTCTTCCACAGGAGCTAAAACAGAGAGTATCCTGGATGCCAAAAGGGATAGAGGGAAATCAGTACTTGAACAGCCAAACCATATAAGAGAGAGGACTAAGATAGAATTAAGTAGGCAGAAGTTTGATAAACAAGACTGGATACAAAAACCTCTGTGTCAATCTTACATTCTTTCCCTAGGTAGTTAAACTCAAAGAAATGAGCTCATGATGGTAGTTGATGGATCATCATCCCTCAAGGTTAGCTCCTTAGTTGTCAACCACACATCATCAATAAAAGGATTCTACCTCACTAGCCAGGGCAGGGTGAGAGGCGTTATTGTTTGTCTTTCATTCTCGAAGAGGACTATGACATTAGGGAGGTGATGCTGGGACATGCAAGTGAATTGGATTTGAGTGAGAGAGGGCTGTGTGAGGTCACCAGCCTCACTTTCCCCTGCAAAGCCATCTGGGTCCAGTGGCCTTTTTAACTAAGATCTTCAACAGGTCTCAGTTTGATTGAGGCTATACCTATTCAATAGGTAGCAACTGAAGCAAAGAATCTCTTTCACCTAGTTCAAAAAAATCTAAATAAATAAATAAATACATCAATAAATGAATCTGGTAGGGAAAGACCCTCAGGATTTCTGATCAAAGCCGAAATGATTGCTATTTATAACATTCAATCAGGATCTACACAATGACCAAATGAGGCTTGGCCTAGGACCTATTGGTGACCAATGAGAATCAGATTGGTTTTTTGGTCCTTAAGAAAGAAATATAGCCAGTAAACCCCAAGATATGTTAGAAGAGTTCAGAGGTGCCAAAGAGAAAAAAATTTTTTTATTGCATTTCAAGACTGGAAAACAAAAATTTAATCTCAGAATTAAATCTATTGTCTGAGCAAGGCTGCTGACCTCAATATATGGGTCAGCCTATTGATGATTTCTTTCTCACTATCCTATCATCACCAATACTGGAAAATAAGGTTAAAAGAGAAAATTTTTCCTAGGTACACAACCTATCTTCTTTCTCATGGGCATGAGTTCCAAGACCTTGATTTTCATTGATGAAAACCAACTAGATAGATCTCAAAGAGAGGCTTAATTATTGGGACAAAGACTACTAATTATACCTTACAGTGTATTTGAAATCCATTACTTTACTTGTTTCTCGCAATAGACAATAGACAACACATGCTATTGTTCCTATTTTATAGATGAGGAGCCTGAGGTTATGTGACTATGCCAAGATTCATGACTGATTAGCAGCAGAGCCATAAATAGAATCAAAATGTATTAACTCCTTATACTCTTTTCACAATACCATGCTGTTTATAGGGCTAGAATCCTATGTGATATAACAGTAATCAACTCTACTAGGATACCCAAGCTGGTCATGAACAAGACCAAAGGCATCACCAATCAGTTAACCCACAAACATTTATTAATTGCCTACTATGTGCAAAATATTGTGATGCAAACTGGGTTTTTTATCACCTGACCATAAGAAGCTTGCAAACTAGTTGGCAGAATTTATACAGAAAGGAAAATAATAAGCTGTACAAGATAATATAGAGTAAATGTGTTGACAGCATTTCTATATTAGAGAAATACAGAGGGAGGTTTCTATAAAATAGGGTTTCCAGAGAAGTCTTTATGAAATCTTTGAAGGAATAGTGAATTTCAATAGAGGGCAATAGAAAGGGATTTTAGAAAAAATAAGACAAGGGAAGGAAATATCAGAGTGAAATATGTGGGCAAGAAGAAATAGAGGGAAATTATATAAGGCAATCTTATAGGACTAAGGGCAGAGAAGCAAGAACGTCTTCTTTGATTTCAGGGAACAATGAGTACATCTGTTTGGAATAAAAGACTGATGTAGTCAAAAGGCATTTTTAAAGTACCTACTCTGTTACAATTACTTGTAATAAGAGATTCATTTTTATTTATTCTGTATACACACTGTTTTTGAGTAGAGACATGGCTTTCAAATGTCTTGAAATGTGTTGGCAGAGCCAAGATAGTAGGGTAAAGTCAGAACTCATTCAACCTCTTCCCCAAACTGCACCAAATCCCTTTAAATAATAACTCCAACAAATTTTAGAGTGTTAGAGCACAATATTTTCCAGCCAAAGACAACTTAGAAGGCCAGCAGAAAATGTCTGTGACACTAGCATGGGAGTCCAGCATGTAGTCCTGCTGCCAGTACAGCCCTAACCCTGCCCTGGCCCTGGCCCTGGCCCCAGCCCACACCAGCAAAGTAGGAACAGGTTTAGAGAGCTCTGAATCAGCATCAGAGATATGATTCCTCAGAGTCATGTTTGGGAAAGAATAATATGCCTGTGCTGTATATGATGGATTGGAGGAGTCAGAAGGCCAGCTAAGGGACTTAGACATCAGACATAAAGCAATTGAGAGATGAAGGCCTGGGTTAGAATCGTAGCAATGGGAACAGAAAGATATAAGCATTATAAGGGAGAAAAGATTAGAAAGAATTTAGGGACCAACTATTATGGCGGTAGAATAATCAAAAAGACTTCCAAAATGTCTAAGCTGAGCAATTAGGAGAATCTTCACCCCAATAACTAAAATAGGGGTCAAAATATAACTTGCTGACATTTAAAACCCTTTATAATCTGGCCCTTTCATTTAGTTCTAGTCTCCTTACATATTATTTGTCTCTATACACTCTTTTGTCCAGTCATGCCAGCTTACTTGTTAGTCAATTAATAAACATTTATTAAGTGCCTTTTATATACCAAACTCAAAAAGGAAATGGCAATCTACTCCAGTTTCTTTGCCACTCACAAAGAGTCAGACATGACTAAAAAAAATGACTGAACAAAAAATATACCAAATGCCGCATTAAGCACTGGAAATCAAAAAGAGATAAAAGACAGTTTCTTTCCTGAAGGAGTCCTTAATCTAATAGAGGATACAGCATGCAAAAAACTATGTACAAATATGTCAAATATATGACAGAAAGGAAATAATTAACAAAAGGAGGATACTTGAATTAAGACATATTGGGAAAGGTTTTTTTTTTGTAAAAGATGAAATTTTAATTGGTTCTTGAAGGAAGCTAGGAAGCAGAAATTAGGAAAAGCTTGCTCTTTATGTATATTTCTATCTATTCTTTTGCACGGTCTGTTCTCTTTTGCTACTCCCTTGGAATCTCTGTTTTCCTTCAATTTCCAATTTGAATGCTACTTTCTACGCAAATAATTTCCTGATTTCCCCAATAATTAGCACCTGTCTTTTCTAAAACCACCTTGTATTCATTTTAAGTATGTATTCTATAGATTCTTGTGTTTTATATGTCATTTCCCAAGTTAGAATGTAAGTTCTTTGAAGATCAGGACAGTATTACAATTGTTTTTGTATAAGCAGTGCTTACTATAAAGCCTTGTATATTGTAATGTGCTTGAGAAATGTGTTTTGAGAGACAATGTGAAATGGCCAAAGTAGAACACCTATGGCGTGAGAGGGCCTAGATTTAAATCCTATTTCTGATGCTTACAACCTATGTGGCTCCAAATATGTCATTTAATATCTCTAGTTCTCACTTTCCTCATCTGTAAAAAAGAAATTGGACTAAATGACCTCTACCCTCTTCTAGTTCTAAATCTATGCTCCTGTGATTGATTGACTGATTCATTGATTGAGCTAGAGGGCAGGAAGATAATGGCTTCAAACAAGCTATTTACATAAATCTAGAATATGCTCTAGCACCACCTATCTGCTACCTTTCCTAGCAGGTAGTGTACTCTAGGTCTGCTAGCAGTAGGAAGGGCCATGGGCTTGGGAATGTATTCTTCATTCTGGGGGACTCTGCCAGTTTTGGAGGTGTCTATGGCTCTACTCTTTTATTCTCACCTCCCTTTTTAAAGCACCCATATATCCCCAAACAAGCCTTCACTGTTAAAAAAGAAAGAATGTGACTTATTTGGGGATCACATTGTCTCCAGATTTAGTTACTCTTGTTCTTTCTCCCCATTGTATGAAGAGAATGAGGAAAATGTTAAGGCAGTGCCTGAAATGGCTAATAATGCATCTCTATTCCAGAAAAATAGAGCTGGTGCACTGGGCTGGTCTGCTTTCTCTCTTTCGAGAGTCAGTTTCAAATATAGGGTTGATTTTATTTTCTCTGTTGCAATTAACTAAGAAAAATATTTCAAAGCCGTATAATTAAAGGCCGGCATTTTATTAGGGTTTAAAATAGTCTCTATGAAATTTGCTCTTGCCACTAGTAATTACAATGTACATCTTAATATCCCTCTGCTTGCCAGTGCTGGAGATAACAGCCCTCTGTGTATTGCATTTGGCTCGCACATAGAAGGTAAAATCCTTATCTTATCTCAATCTGCACACAACAACCAGCCTCTCTTCCAATTCAACCCTAATCTTCTTAGTAAATAATACTGATATTTTTCACCATAACAAAATGGAGCTGCTGCCAGATTCTCACTGATAACACTTCTCGTTTACACACCATTCTCTGTCAAAATCTGCCTGATTTTTCTTAATCTCTTTAACTTATCAAAAAAAATACTTTTTACATTCAGCCATGGTAAGTTCCTTTCTACCAAATAATAATATTATAAATAAATCCTTTTGCCTACAGCTGTCTCGTTGAATAGATACCAGGCTTCTTCACTCTGGTGCCATTTTATGCTTGGATGGAAATAATTTGCTCTTCAATTTTTCTGCAAATTTAGGGTGCTTTTCAAGTGGCCAGTCACAAGCTTTATTACCAGAGGGTGCTGAAGCCATCTTGGTATCTCAGTAGGGGTGGATGGGTCATCTTAGTCTAAGGCTTGTATGCTTCCCTTTATCCTCTATATAACTGCATACCTTTTGACCCAACAATACCACTACTAGGTCTATCCCAAAGATATTTTTTTTAAAAGGAAAAGGACCTATACGTATAAAAACAGTTATAGCAGCATAAAATAGTGGCAAAGAATTAGAAATTGAGATGTCCATCAAGTGGGGAATGGCTGAACAAGTTGCAGTATATAATTGTGATGGAATACCATTGTGCTATAAAAATTATGATCAGGATGCTTTCAGAAAAAACCTAGAAAGATATATATGAACTGATGCAAAATGAAGCAAACAAAACCAAGAGAATATTGTACACAATAATAGCAATATTATATTATAATCAACTGTGAATGATTTAGTTATTCTCAGTGATAAAATCATCTGATACAATTCTAAAGGACTTGTGATTAAAAATGTTTTTCACCTCCAGAGAAAGAAGTGGTGGAACCTGAATGCAAATAGAAGCATACTTTTTGGTTTTTTTAAATCTAGTTTTTAAAGTTCTTTTTGTTTTCTTTTCTTTGACATTATTATGAATATGGAAATATATTTTACATGACAGTGTAAAGCCTATATTAAATTGCTTGCCTTCCTAATGAAGGGAAGAGGAGAGAGGAAGAGAGAGAATTTGGAATTCAAAATTTTAAAAATTGAAAGTTAAAAATTATTTTTTCATGTAATTGGGGAAAAGTGGGGGGAAATGTCTACTTCCAACCCACATCCTGTATCCAAAACATGATGTCCAAAGGAAGAAATTCAAATGCTTCAGTTTAATCCTGACAGCCCTATCTTCAGCCAGAGACCCACCTTTGCTGAGAGAACAAAGCAGGGTCAAAGAGCTCTAATTAGCAATTATACCTTATGTAAGTAGGCACAAAACATACCCACAAATGAGTTTGAAGATGAATTAAATTGGAGAAAGGGGTAGACTTCTTGAGATATCAAACTTCAGGGAAGAGGGATGAACAGGATAATGTGAGACCCAAATCACATCACTTCTCTGGGCCCCATTTTTTTTTATTTGACAAGTGAATATGTCATCAAATTTCTAAGATCTCTTTTAGATCTAAATATCTGTGTTCCTTATAGTCAGTATTTGCTCAGTTATGTTTGTGCAATGCCATTCCAGTGAAAGGTGAGATAAGTATAGGATGAAGTAGTATAAGAAGGCTTTCTAGAGAGTAAGACAGACTGGACATTCAAGGCTGGGTAAAATTTGGATGGATGTAATGACATAAACAGGATAGAAAGTGACAGAGAGAAAGAGAGAGAGAGAGAGAGAGAGAGAGAGAGAGAGAGAGAGAGAGAGAAGAAAAGAGAAAAAGTAATATGGAAGATGAGGAAATTAACATTTAAGATAATATTAATATCTTATTGATATTGATTGTTGAAGCAAGAACATGATAAGCTGTCTAAATTACTTATTCTAGAGAGCCACAAAAGAAGAAATCAAAGTCTTTTAAAAAATCTTTTCTGTTTTGGGGAAGGAATGGGGGAAAAGGAAGGGAATAAACATTTATTGAGTGTCTTCTATTAAGTTAGGAATTATCCTAAGGATACTCACAACAATCCTGTGAAGAAGATGTTATTATTAATTATCATATTATATATTATTATGTTAAATATTATAATAACTAATCATAATAATCTTACTTTTAAGAGTCTTAGAAGTTAGAACTGTGCCTATCATTTTTCAGAAATTTAAAAATGTTTCCTTAAAGTATAGAGCACATAACTTCCATTCCATTCCACGAACCTAAGGACAGAGTTACTTACCTTCACCCAAGGTTTCCATTTTATCCAGTTCATCAGCTGTGCTGGTTATAATTAAATCTTTTTTACTGTAATTCCTGAGTGATGAAAATCATCAGCTAAGAAGTATAGCAGATGTTTGTCCCAATTGCATTGGTATTCTTATGATTTTAAAAGAATAAGAGCAAAGTATCTATTCCTTGGATAGATTCTCTGCAGAAAATTAAAGGAAAATGTATAAGAATCAAGCAAGAAAACAAAGCATGAAGGGGTTACTGTTATCATCAGTGAAATGAGTATACATGATGATGAAGCCACAGATCTACTGAAGTACCTGTGTATATGAAAGAACTTTTAAATAATTAGAATTGTCTTAAAATCTAACAGGCTGCCATTAGAAGATGATAAGACCCCCTTATTGGAGTAATTCAAGCAGAACTTAGATTACTACTTTCCAGAGATGTTGTACCAGGAACTCATACTTCATATAAATGAATGATGATGATAATAATGCTGATTTTATATAGTGCTTTAAAGTTGGTTTATATATAGTCTCATTGGGTCTTCACATTAGCCCTATGAAGTAGGTGCTCTTATTACTTACATTTTACAAATGAAGATACTGAGACTGATAAAGGTTAAGTGACTTGACTAATATCACATAGATAATACATGTCTCAGCCAGGATTTGAACTAAGTCTTTATGATTCTAAATCCAGGACTTCCAGCTACTATATCTCCTAGTTGCCTTCCAACTCTGAGTTCCTATGATTTTATATCAAATTGCTCTGAGATCAGAAACTTGGTTCTTTCCACAAAAGACAACGTACATAGTAAGAATTTTATACATTTCTGTTAAATAATTGCTGGATTTCTGCCTCCTTCACACTGTTTGGACTTAAATCCACAACAGATATATTGTTGAGTGCCAATCCTTTAGTAAGCTTGGTTCCCATTCCTAGCTGATTTCATATTAGTTGCCTTGTCTGAAGGTACTGGTTTGTGAGGACAGCAGAAATGAATGGCCAGGACAACAAGCTGATTCCCCCAGGGGACTCAATGTTTAAGCTTGAACAATAAAGCCCTTTCCAAGAAGCCATGTTTGAGAAATAGCTAAAATGATCTATATTACTTCAGGGACAATTCCTGTTTTTCATGTCTTGGTTTATGTGGTACAGGTGTATCAGAAGTTAAGGGCAAAACATTCCAACCCTTAACTTCCCCTGCCAGGTGTAGACCCACCCTTTGTATGGCAGGCTTAATTGGGTTCTAATTTATTATTGTAATGAGGACCCCTTTTCTAATATGTATTTCTAGCCCTCATGTGGCTGAACTGTTATTTTTCTCTCTTGACATTTTTTGCCTCTGAAATGTTTTGGATAAATATGCAGCTGAAATGGCTTGTTACTGACTGTGTACATTTTCAGTTGAATGAAAAGTAAAGAAATACAGCATTTCACATATAAAATATTCTGTTAATGTTATATAATTTGGCTGCAAAGTATCATTTTGCTTTTATGAAAGGGTTTGGTGAAACCCTCGGGAATAGCAGATGGCTAACATGTAGTAATTATCGGTTACTAAATATCACTTATATCATACTGATCTATTCATACAACTGTAACCACATTAAATATAAAAAAGACAATACATAATATGAGTACTTGAAACAACGGCAGGATTTGAACAAAACGGGGGAACTAATTTTAAGTGTAAATGATTCTAGGGGGCTATATAGATATACTTTGGTCCCCCATCTATTACAGCCACATTGCTCTCTGTTCTAGATTTTCACAGGAGGCAGGTCTCTCCTGGCAAACAGCTGGCACAGACATGCTTGGATGAGGAGGCAGCTGGGGCATAGAAGTCAGTGCACGTACAAATGCTATGAATTCTCCAACTGGAAAGCCTCAGTCCAGAACTCCAGAACCAGATTCTGGGTGACTGGGGTATATTCTATTATCAAAGATAATACTCTTTTTATTTCTACTCTTTTTATTTTACAAGTATATCAACTAAGTCAGGCAAACACTGCAATATATCATGAATTGACCTAATAAATCATTTTCTTGCAAATAATCAATGAATGTTTATTTTCTCTGAAGTCTGTTCTAAAAGTTCTATTAATTCTTCACTTTGTAGCTGTTCTGTAGCAGAGTAGTGCATTGGAAATAGAACTAGGCCAGGAGTCAGAGGACCTGCTTTCTAATACTAGCTTTGTCATTTACTAATGATGTAACTTTGGATAACTGCACTTATGACTCAGCTTTCTTCATTTGCAAAACAGAAACAAATATAAATTTCCCTATTTTTTTCGTAGGATTGTCATGAGAATCAAACTGCTAGCCACTATCCTACTGTTTTTTCAATTCTATAGGGACCTTAGGAAATTCTTTTAAAATTGGTTTTTATTTGCAATGAGTTATTTGATGGAAAAGTACTTTGCAATGAGTTAAGTGCTATATTGATGTAAAATATTGTTATGATAAAACAAATCTTCCTTACCAAAGTAGCTTTCCTCAACTGTGCCCAGGGTCTCAAGATTATCACCCTATATCTATCTTTCAGTCATATAAAAATCATCATCATCAACATCCTTCTCCTCCTCATTATTGTAGCTAATATTTAGGTAAAGCTTACTACATGCCAGGTTTTCTTAGGGAAAACAGACTCATTTCATGTTAGTAACAACACACATTATAGCATGGAGGAAAGAATATTTAATCTGGAGTTCTACATGAATTCAAATCCCACTTTTGCCACTTAGTAGCTGTGTGAACTTGGGCCTCTGGGCCCTAAATTTCCCATACATAACATAAGGAGATTGAACTAGGTGACCTCCAAGGTCTTTTTCAGCTTTATGATCTACAATCACATGATTGAGAAATCCAATGTGCTGTACATAAAAAATGTTCAGAAGTATTGATTGACCATCATATATTGTGTTTATGTATATATTTGTATTGCTTACCTATCATCTAGGGGTGGGAGGTGGGGGGAAGGAGGGGAAAAGCTTGGGAAAAAAAAGTTTTTGCAAAGGTCAATGTTGAAAAATCACTCATATGTTTTGTAAATAAAAAGCTTTATATATAAAAAATGAAAACTTTTGAAACTGAAATGCTATTGAATAAAACTCTGTTAATTATACTGTCAAAAAAATAAAATAAAATATATATTTGTATTGCATACATATAGATACATAAATATACCATTTCAAGGCCACATAGAAATCTCAATTACTGATTATTGAGGATCTAAAGAAAGGCAAAAAGCTCTCAAGGAACTCACAGTCTAATGGGGGAGCCAACATGCAAACAATTATGTATAAACAATAAACAGAATAAATTGGGAGAAGTATCAGAGAGAAGGAAGTAAGATTAATAATTGGGAAAGGCTTCTTGTGGAACTGGGACTAGCTGAGACTTGAAGGAAACCAGGAGGTAGATATAAGGAGGGAAAAAATTCCAAGCATGGGGGCAATCAGTGAAAATGCTATAAAAAGATGGTATGTCATGTTCAATGATCAGCTAGGAGGTTGACATCACTGAATTTCAGAATATGTGGGGAGCTTTCTACCAGGTAAGGAAGAAACAGAATATTTTATATGGAATCCTGGAGGTAATGGGGAATCACTGAAGCCTATAAAAGTATGAAATGTGGTCAGAGCTGCAATTTAGGAAGATCAATTTGACAATTAGCTCAAGTTGGATTGTAATGAAGAGAGACTTGAGGCAGAGAGATCAGCCAGCACATTATTGCAATAGTCAAGGAGAAAGTTAATGAAAGGATAAGGTCTTATACCAGGTTGGTGGCAGTGTCAGAGGAGAAAAAAGGTGTTACAAAATGATGTCATGAAGTTATAAATAATGGTACTTGATAATGATGAGAGTGAGAAGAATGAGGGACCAAAAATGACAACTAGATTGTGAATATGGTGACTGGGAAAATGGAAGTGCCTTCAATAGTATTAGTAACATTAGGAAAGGGGAGAGTTGAGGGATAGAAAAAAATGAGTTTTGAACACATTAAATTTAAACTATTTACAAGATGTCCAGGTCAAGATATCTAATAGGCATTTGGAGAAGCAAGACTGGAGGTTGGGAGAGAGATTAGGGTTGGACAAGTAGATCTGAGAGTCATCTGCATAAAAATGATAATTGAAAACATAGGAACTGATAAGACCATAAAGTAGAAGAGAAAAGAGGCAGGGTAGAAAGGGCTCATGTTAGTGGCCTGGGGGACATCCGTGGTTTTACATTATGTTCTTTTTTATGTTATATGCACTATTGCTTTTCTCTATTCATGGCTACAATCAAGAAATAACTATGTGCATGTGTAAAGGAACATCTCAGCATATGCCAGTGCTGAGTCTGATGGATAGTAGGTGCTTTAAAAAAGCTTGTTAATCCTAAAATTGAATACCATGGCATATGCATAGCACTTTGTAAATCCTAAAATGCTATAAAAATGCATCTGCTATTACTGCTGCTGCTACTATGGCTGCTACTTATTATTATTATTATTGATATAAGTAATATTTGAAAAATACTGAGGATGTCTAACCTGGAGTTGAGAAGATCTAAGGAAGATATGGCAGCTGTCTTCAAGTATTTGAAGGGCCACCATGTGAGAAGGATTTGACTCGTTCAGCTTGACCTTACTGGGAAGAAATAAAGTTAGCAATAGCCATTGTAAAGAGAATTTTGAAGCAAGTTTCACTGGTAAGGCTTCATTTCTCAAACATAAAGGGACCTTTTTTTTAAAGGGAATTTAAAAATAAGAGCTATGTTCCAGTTGATAAATGATTGAAAAATATGGTCTATGCCCAGAGGATTATAAAATCATGCATATCCTTTGATCTCAAAATACCACCACTAGACATGAAAAGAGATGTTTTTAAAAAAGAAAAAGGATCTATATGTACAAAAATATTCATAGCAGCTCTCTTCTCAGGGCAAAAAAAATGGAAATTGAGGAGATACCTATCAATTGGGGAATGGATGAATAAATTATGACATGTGATTATGAAAGAATATTATTGTTTTATGGGAAATGATGAGCAGGATGCTCTCAGAAAAACTTGGAAAGTTCTCCATGAATTCAAGAAAAGTGGAATGCACTGTGTACAAAGTCATAACAATGTTCTAGAATGATCATCTGTGAAGAACTTATAATGAAAAATGTTATCTTTACCCAGAGAAAGAATTGATTGTGTCTGAATACAGACTGAAGCATTCTCTCTCCATCTCTCTCTCTCTGTCTTCCTTACTCCCTCTCTCACTTTCTCTCTTTCTTTCTCTCTCTCTACCCACTTATTTTTCTTAAGAGTTTTTTTGGGGGGAGGGGAGATCTGTTTTTTTCACAACATGAATATATGAAAATGTTTTGCATAGCTTCACATGTGCTTTTTAAATGAGGGCTGAGGTGGAAATAAGGGAGAGAATCTAGAGCTCAAAGTGTTTTTTTTTCCTTTTCTTTTTTTTTTATTAAAGCTTTTTATTTGTATAACATATATATGGGTAGTTCCCCAACATTGATCTTTACAAAGCTTTCCATTACAAATTTTACCCCCAGTCCCCTCCCCTCCCCTAGATGGCAGGAAGTCCACTACATGTTAATAATGTTGAAATGCTTGAGAAGTTATGCAAGAAAAATCCTATCTACAAGAAAAAAAAAGAATCAGAGAAAGGCAACACAATGCAAGCAAATGTCAATAGAGATCATGAAAATGTTACGTTGTGGTCCATATTTCATTTCCCTCTCTCTGGGTGTATATGGTTTTCTTCAGTGAACAATTGGAACTGGTTTGAGACAATTCTTTGTTGCAGAGAGCCATGTCCATCAGAATTGATCATCATGTAATACTGTTGTTGCTGTGTATGATGATCTCCTGGTTCTGCTCATTTCACTCAGCATTAGTTCATGCAAGTCCCTCCAGTCCTCTCTGAAATTGTCCTGCTGGTCGTTTCTTACAAAGCAATAATATTCCATAACATTCATATACCATAATTTATTCAGCCACTCTCCGATTGATGGGCATCCCTTCAGTTTCCAGTTTCTAGCCACTACAAAAAGAGCTGCCACAAACATTCTTGCACAGGTGGGTCCCTTTCCCTCCTCTAAGATCTCTTTGGGATATAGGCCCAGTAGAAACACTGCTGGGTCAAAGGGTATGCACAGTTTGACAACTTTTTGAGCATAGCTCCAAATTGTAAAGCTCAAAGTTTTAAAAACAAATGTAAAATTTGTTTTAAATGTAACTGGAGAAAATATTAAATTAAAAAATGAAAAGGTTGAAGAAACTGAAGGAAAAGAAAGATTAATGTACTGTTGGTCTAGACATTCTGGGAAACAATTTGGTAGTATACCCAAAAATCTATTAAAATGTATATATGGGGGGGGGGAGCGGAGCCAAGATGGCGGAGTGAAAAGGTGACTTTCTGCCTCTCCTCCGATCTTCTCTCAAATCAACAATAAAATAAGCCTCCGAACTGATCTTCAAGTCAACGAACTCAGAAATATTTGGGCACAGCTCTCTGGATAACTTCATATCAGGTTAGTCGGACTTGGACAGAGAGATAAATAGACGACAACTGCGCAGGCCGGAAGTGAGGGTGGGATTCAGCTCAGCTCATCATGGAAGAAATTCCAAACTCCAAACTCCAAATTCCAAACACCTGGAGTTTATCTGAGGCACTCGGGACACTCTGCCCTGTTTGGGGGCAGGTGTTCTGGCAGATTTGCCTTGTTTAAGGAGTAATTCGGACTTAGTCCTAGCCCCCACCGGCCCAGCACCTTAAGTCAACTCGCCGAAGTGCCCCAGGGCAAAGCTTTTTGCAGCCGCCGCTTTTTTTCCCCCTACCTTAAAGAGATATCCACACTGTCTAAAAAAAAATATGATGAAGAAGCAAAAGAGAGCTCTCACCATAGACAGCTTTTATCAAGGCAAAGAAATGACCCCAGAGCCAGAGGTTCCTTTAGACAAAAATCCAGAGAACATCAGCCAGGACCATCACTGGTCCCCTTTTCAAAAGGCCTTTCTGGAAGACTGCATAAAGAACCTCAAAAGAGAGCTAGAGGATAAATGGGAAAATAAACTGAAATCAGTGCAAGAAGGATATGATGCCCTGCAAAAGAGATATGAAAAAGACACCAATTTATTGAAAAATAAAATTAGTGAAGTGGAAAAAGAGTGCAATGAACAAATTGGCCAGTTACAAAAGGAGCTTAAAAAGGTAACTGAAGAAAACAACACTTTAAAAATAAGAATTGAACAAATGCAAGTGAATGACTCACTAAGACTTGAAGAATCAGTCAAACAAAAACAAAATGTATGTATCCTTTGACCTAACAAGACACTACTAGACCTATATCCCAAAAAGAGCAAAGAAAGGGGGAAAAGTCTATGCAAAATATTTAAATCATCTCCTTTTGTAGGGGTAAAAAATGGAATCTAAGAAAGTACCTATCAACTGAGGAGTGATTGAACAAATTATGTACGTAAATGGGATGATTTACTATTGTGTTACAAGAAATAATGAGATTGTTTCAGTATTATATGGAAAGACTTATGAACTGATGTACAATGAAATGAACAGAATGAGGAGAGCAATTTATATTGTAACAACAACATTAATTTTGAAAGACTCAGAAACTTTGATCACCTAGTGATCAACATGATTCCAGAGAACCAGTGATGAATACTGCTCATTACATAACAGAAAAATGATGGACTAAATATATATATATATATATATATATATATATAGCATATATATATACACATATATGTATTTGGAAATGGTCAATATAGGAATTTATTTTACTTGATTATGCATATTTGTTACCAGTGTTTTGTTTTCATCTTTGTTGTTTTTAGTGGTGATGAGGAGGATGTGGGAAGGAGGAAAACAATGTTTGATAATTAAACAAAATGAAATTAAATTTTAAAAAGAAACAAAAGAAAGTGGATGCAAATTAAAAAAATAGTCTACTGCAGAAAATTATTAGTGAAAGACTGCCTATTCTCTGTCACATTTTTACTAATATATTTATATATGAGTTATAGCTCATTCAGATAAAGATTATATGGAAATGAGAAAATAAAGATATGTTTTGCAAATGGTTGTGTGTATTCTAAACCTCTCCGGCCACTGCCTTCCTTGACTTTCCACTTAGAAAGAAAATTGAAAGATGCTGAATAGAGTATATAATAAACAATGTCACAAAAAAAGAGAAAAGAAACAAAAAGTAAATAAATGGATTCTAGTTTGCTTATTTACTTTTCCTTTTCCTTAGTTTTTATTGACATCTAACAATTCCCAGTGAATAACCCCCTCAGCACCATATTGTTAAAATGCATGGCATCTCTTATTTTATAGTTTATAATTTTGTATAAACGGAAAGCAAAAGGGGAGTTTTAACTAATAATCTACAACCCACATTGTCCTTTATATTTGACATTAACCTTTGTCTTCAATTGTACCTCTTATAGTTATTATGGATGTTAGGGAGCTGATGGCAAAGTGGATAGAGAGCTAGATCTGGAGTTAGGAAGATAGGAGTTCAAATCCAGTCTCAGGCACTTAGTAGCTATTTGATGCTGGGCAAGGCACTTAACTACTATTTGCCTATGTTTCCTCATCTGTGAAATGAGGATAATTATCTCCTAGAGATGTTGTGAGAACAAAATAACATTTATTTAAAATTTTGCCAAAAAAGTTCTATATAAATGTTTTCTATTGTTATTACTGTCAGTCAGGTGGGGAAGGGGTGTCTACCCCAAACATGTGAAGATTTCCCCTGGTAGAATGGACAGATGAGAACAATTGTTCCAATGATCATGCTGGTGACTGAAGCTGGCTCTGTAGAGCTCTAAGAACTTGGTCAGACATCTAAGATGCAAAGTCATCCATCACCAGTTATCTCAGCTTTTGTCCTGCTATTGGTCTTCAATGACTGAACTGAAGCTCATGACTTTTCTGCCTCACTTAAACCCCATTCATGTGCAAGTCAGGACATCATCCTGTTATGTCATTGACATTCTTTAAAAAACAAAGGACAAACAGTAACAGCTGTTCTTTTGGTTCTATTTTCTTTACTCTGTATCACTTCAAACAAATACTGTTGTATTTTTTTGGATTTTTCATGATCACCATTCCTTAGTTGTATAATAATAATCCATTACATTCATTATGTGCTTTGGTGTTTCAGTTATTCCATGATCACTGGGCATATAAATTATTTCTAGCCTTTTGCTATTGAAAATAGTGCTTCAATAAACATGTTGGCACCTGATACCTTTCTTTCTGTCTTTGCTTTCCTTAGGTTAAAAAGCAAGCAAGTTGTGGGATCACTGGATTAAAAGTATAAACAATTTAATATCCATCTTTACATAATTCCAATTTTTCCCTACAACTGTTGAATCAATTTATATCATCACAAGCAGTGAATTAGTGACATAATTCTCCCCAACATTGACTTCCCCAAACATATTTGCCAATTTTGATGTGTAAAGAATACCTCAGAATTGTTTTGATTTGCATTTCTATAATTATCAGTAATTTTAAACAAGTTTTCAGATAGCCATGAATATTTGTATTTCTTTGAAAAATATTGGTTTATATCTTTCACCTACTTATCTTTTAGATTTGTATTAATTTTCATAGCTAACATTTACATTTGAGCTTAAATTTTACAAATGTTCACAAAAGTTTACATTTGTTTTATATAGATATTTGGATACCAGACTTTTTATCAGAAGTTTGAAGCAAAAAAAGTTTTTCTCAATTCCTATCTTCTGATTCTGGCTCCATTATTTTATGCTTTCAAAAGCTCTTAAATTTTATATATTTTATATTGCCCATTTTTTTCTTTCATCATCTTTCACCCCTCTCATGTCTAGTTTCCTCTATAGATTTAATTAGAAAATAATCTCCTGATCTTCTGATTTTATTTAAATTTTGATATTAAGACTATTTATCCATTTGAAATTCATGGTGATGTGGGCTATGAGATGATAGTGTAAATGCATTTTCCAACAAATAACTTTTTAATTTTTCCAGCAGTTCTTTTGGCTGACTAGGAAATAACTTTACTGATATGGGAGTCATTTCAAAACTATGGATTCTGCTATCATTGATTAGATAAAGCAAAAACAGTATCAAATTAGAAGAAAGAAATGAAAAAATGCTCTTTTCAATTTCCTTATAAATAAATTATAGGAAATATGCTTGTGATTTGGAAGTCACAAAGATAAAGAAAGTTCAGTGGTAGTTGATGAAGCAGGACTGGTGATAACAATTCAGGAGTAGCAAATCTCTGAATTCATGGAGTCATGACTTCTCTAAAGTCAGGAAGGTCCAGGAGGCTTAGGTCCTCAAGTGGGGATTTAAGGATCAGAAAAGCACAGAGACTATAAAGTGAAAAAGTCCTGTGGCAAAAGCTCCCCTGAACAGTTCTTTGAAGAAATTTTCTATGAGTCACGGAAGTCTAAAGCACAGACTAAAGCCATAACATTCTTCACTCAGTGTAAGACCTAATGTTAGGTATTATGTGAGATACAATCAATCTATAAGCATTTATTAAGTTATTTACTCAAACTATGTTAAGCACTGGAATTATAAGTACAAAGAATAAATCAAGCCCTACTTACAAAGAACTTACATTCGAATAAGATCAGTTGACATATAAATATATACAGAATAAATATAAAGCAAAAAATGCAAAACAGTAAAATCAAGGTAGTTTGGGAGAGAGATCAATAGCAGTTGAGAACATCATGTGCAAAATTGTGCTTTAGGTGTGTTTTAAAGGAAGAGAGGAACTCAGAGAAGAAGGGAAGGAGGCATTCCAGATATGTGGGCAAAAAGACACAGAGATAGGAACTTGAAGGTTGTCCATGTAGAATAGAAAGAAGGCCAGCTTAGTTGGATTTGAGTATGAGAGGGGCAATAACATTCAATATATGGGAAAGGTAGGTTGGGGCCAAATTGGGAGGGATTTTAAAAGTTAAACAGAAAGGTTTATGTTTATTTCGAGAAGCCACTGGAATTGATTAAGAGAATCACAAGTCAGGTTTGTGTTTAAGGAAAATATTTTGGCAAGATGGACTACAGTGGGATGAGATTTGAAGCAGGCAAGAGTGAATAAGGGTTTCAGTTAAAGTGGTAGTTGTGAGAATGGAAAGAAATAGTTAAATGTGATCAATTTTGGAAGAGGTAAAAAACAAAAAAAATTGCCAACTAATTGAATATGTGTGGGGTGAAGAAGCAGGAGTCCAGGATAATGCCAAAGTTACAAACCTGGGAGACTGGAAGGATAATGGTGCTTTCAGTAGAAATAGGGAAATCTAAAAGAGGGGAGGATTTGGGAAGAAAGATATTTTTTAATTTGAGACACGTTGAATTTGAAATGTCTCTAGAAATCTAGTTTGAAATGTCTACTAGGCAATTGATGTATGAGTTGTCTCTATATAATTGATCGTCATGGAAGCTGATGAGATTACTGAGTATAAAGCAAG
>JAJPUD010021448.1:1963-22781 GCA_023553655.1 Myrmecobius fasciatus | reverse complement strand
GGAACAAAAAGCATTGTAAGGGTCAATGTTGAAGAATTACCCATGCATATGTTTTGTAAATAAAAAGCTTTAATTAAAAAAAAGAAAAAGAAACCACCAGCAGGATGATTTCAAAGAGACCTGGAAAGACTTGCATGAAGAAATGCTAAGTGAAGTGAGCAGAACCAGCAGATCATTATACACAGCAACAACAATACTATATGATGATCAGTTCTGATGGACATGATTCTCTTCCACAATAAAATGTTTCAAACCAGTTCTAATTGTTCAGTGAAGAAAGTCATATGTACCCAGAGAGAGGGATATGAAATGTGGATCACAACATAACATTTTCATACTCTCTATTGATGTTTTCTTGCATTGTGTTTCCTTTCTCTGATTTTTTTTTCTTGTAGATACAATTTCTCTTACACAATAATAACGGTGGAAATATGTATACATAGATTCAATTTGTCAAGTATTTTAACATAATTAACATGTAGTGGATTTTCTGCCATCTGGGGGAGGGGTGGGGACTAGGGGGGAAAATTTCTGGGGGAAAATTTCTGGCAGAAGTCTTGGTGTCTGTCAATGTTGGGGAATTGCCCATACATGTTTTGCAAATAAAAAGCTTTAATAAAAAATTATTAAAGTTTTTTATTTGCAAAACCTATGCATAATTTTCAACATTCCCCCCTACAAAACCTTGTGTTCCAAATTTTTCCCCTTCTTTCCTGCCAATCATTATCTTTCTGCACAACAACAAAAAAATCAGATCGAAAAGAAAAAGAATTTGAAAAGGAAAATAAAACGCAAGGAACCAACAACAAAAACCAGGAAAATACTGCATTGTGATCCACACTCAATTCCCATAGTCCTCTCTCTGGGTGCAGATGACTCTATTCATCACAAGATCATTGGAAGAGACCTGAATCATCTCCATTGTAAAAAAGAATCACATCCATCAGAATTGATCATCATATTATCTTGCTGTTGCTGTGTACAATAATCTCCTGGTTAAACTCACTTCACTTACAAGAACTGATGCCAAGTGTCTCCAGGACTCTCTGAAGTTGTCCTGCTGGTCTTTCTTATGTAACAATAATATTCCATTACACTCATGTAAATTCATGATATTTTCTTATTTCAAATGTACTTGCTTTGTTGTATTATTATTATATTATTACCCCACTCCACAAGATAACATTTTTAGAAATTTAATTGGAATGATATTGAATATATCAATTAGGTAATCTTACTATTTTTATCATATTGCCTTTTGCTGCCCAATAACAATAAGTATCACTCCAAGTATATAGATCTTTTTTTAAGCATTCTATGTTTATACTCACATATTATGTCTATTCTGGCAGATATACTCTCAGGTATTTTATACTGTGTAATGCTCAGGGAGAAACTGAGGCAGTATCACACATTGGAGATTAGGTAATATTTTATTGATGTTAATTGGAGAGTTCAGAATCCATAGCTATGGATTGGGACTGCTGGGACTCTTGTCTCAAAGCACACAGTCCATTGAGAGTTTAGACTGGCAAACATTATCCAGCTGACTGGATCTCATGTATCCAGCAAATAGTAAGTGTGGTCACAGGATTTTTTATGAGGCTCCAGCACTCAAGGGAACAAAGTTCTCACGAAGCAGAAGGAGGGGTGAGAAACTAGTGGGGATTAGAGTTCCAGGAAAGGACTATCAATTCAGTTCTGACAGGTAGGGGGTGGAACAAGTGTGACAAGCCTGGGAAAGGAACTGGGAGATAGTAAGTCTCAAGCCAGAAGATAAGGGCTATGTCAAGAAAGACCATCTGGAGGGTTTATGACTCCTTGGAATGCTAGCTTAATTATTCCTGATGGCCAGGAAGTAGGGGAGGTTGCTGCTGAGGCAGAACAATTAAGGGAAACTAAAACAGCAATTGAGGGAAATAGAGATGGAACTGAGGCACAACATTCCCCACTCTCTCTCCTGAATATTCCAATCATTGAATTACCTTCCCCCAACTACCTGGAAGGTTTCAGTACCATAATTTTGACTGACCCTACCAGGAGAAGATAATAAAACTAGAAAAGGTGCAAGGACCTATGGTGATGGCAACTCTCTCCCCGCTAGCCCCAGAGCTGTTAACAGCCTTCTGTAGGCCTCCCTGTTGCAAGCCTGTCAGGTCCTCTGCACTTCTGGAGCATTATCTCAGCCAGGGACCCCAGTTTGAGATGGACAGTTCAAAGTTAGGTCTGTGGACAGTGCACTAATCTCTGCTTGCAGATAGAGCAGCAGTGCCCAAGGCAGCTGTGCTAGCCCCTCTAGGAGGGATACTGCTTGGCTGTCAAAGACTCCAAGGGGGAAGGGTGAGGCCCAAAATTGCTCCACCTCTCCCCGACCAGAAGAACAGACAGGCTGAAACGCTGCTACAAATCAGTGTCAGAATGTCAAAGTGTGCACAATTGGACCATCAAAGCAGGCACCCACAATCTCAGAAGCCTGATAACCAGACTACAATGGAGGATCCTGAAATGTTAATTAAGTAACTGGGGTTACAGGACTGGGAAGAGGATCAGAGAGACTGCCAGGAATCAGAAATCTACCAGGATAATTCCAACAGAACAAGGAGATTCAAAGGTAAAGCAGAACCAGCAATCACAGTCCAGTTGGGGTTTAAATAATAAACCAAGCAGGCAGAAAAAAAACGAAAAATAGACTGCTGTAAGGGCTTCCATTTAAACTAGTGGGTTGGGGGCAGGGCAGAAGTGCTTAAGGCCAAATGAATAGGAAATTAGGGGCACTAGTGGTTCCTATGTCAAATATTTTTGGGAAAAATCCACTAGCTTTCCTGGTTACCATTTCTCATCCTTTCCCCCCTTTTTCTTTTCTACTGAAGGAATCATTCAAGGAAAAGTAAATAGGGCTCTAGTTGTCAAGTTCATGTCATATAACAGACAGGTATAGTAGAGATTTTCCACTTTAGAACTCAAGATGCCTCAAACAATTACATATCCTGAAGGGAACATTGTCATCAATTAGATAATACAGATACAAAGTATCCATTACAGTAGCAGTTACCCAAAATCTTAACCCAACAATTTCCATCCTTACATACAAAATACAGCAAAAGGGATCCAAGCAAGATTCCACAGTAATACAAAGTAATAGGTCATCCAATCAGGATTGCACAGTAATACACAGAAATAGGGGATCCAATCAGGATTGCACAGTAATACACAGTATTAGGGGATCCAATCAGGATTGCACAGTAATATACAGAATAGGGGATCCAATCAGGATTGCACAGTAAAACACAGAAATAGAGGATCCAATCAGGATTGTACAATAATACACAGCAATAGGGGATCCAATCAGGATAGTACAGTAGTACACAGTCAGAGTTTAACAGTCATTCACCAACCACCCTCAGTTCCATCCAAATCAGGCACAAAGTCCATTTAGGAGCAGGGGCAATGTCTCTTTCAAAAGCTGCTTCATGCTGAGAGCGGGGCACAGTGAACTTTTTCTCTAGGGAGGGGGTTGGGTGTGGTGAAAGGAGGCAGTGATCTTGATTCAGAAGCAGGAAAGTAAAGCTGTAACTTGTCTAAAATATAGAACAAAAAACAAATCTAACAAATAACAGTTAGAACAGTCTGAAATAGAAAGACTGCTTCACAAAATGTGGAGAAGTCAGTATAGATGTTCCAGTAGCCTCCCATGTAAGGACACAAGTTTGTCTCACAGGACAGAAACGACTGTCAGCTATAGTTCCCATAAACAAAAAGTTCGATCTCATACACAACTGTTCCAGTTGCCCTCTTATTATGCAGAAACCTTTAAGGATCTGAATACCTACAGACACAAATATCTAGTGACAGATAGATGACCAGGCCAAATACTCATTTGCTTAAGCACAATAATTACATATAGTCAGACTAGAAACAGCAAGGTATGGCATAATTAAATTGCATCAATGATTCCTATTGATTATTGCTCTTATCATAGAAATTAGTTACAAGAGGAAAAATAGGGACATAACCATACCATAACATATTAAGTCAAAACTGATTCTTCAGTACATACAGGACACAGGACAAAATGGCCTTAACTCAGTTTTACTCCAGACAATTGGCCAAGTAACTTACAGAAAGTGGAGCAGTAAAATACCTAAATAATAGGAGCTACAAGCCCAAGAAATTTTATCTCCTATAACAAACTCTATTAACTAAAGCTGCAGATGAATCTTAAACAGGCAAGTACCATGACCTCATATTGATAACAGTAAGAGATTTGTCCCATGAACTTTCTGGGACTTCTCTTTCATATCTAAGAAGATGTTTTATAAGGTGAACGTTACAGATCATTTTGCTTTTAAAATACATAAGACATAAAAAAAATTCCAAAGTGCTTATTGTCCAGAACAGAAACATTTTCAAAGGGACAAAGGCAAATACTATCATTCTCGGAGACCTTCTAGATAGTGAATACAGTGTTAAGATGACTCAATACAATCAATTGCAAGTTTCTCTTTTAAAGTCCTAAGGTAGATGGTTAAATGAATGAGATGAAATGCAACTCTTTTGGGAGAAGGAATGTAAAGGATACAGAAAGACAGGTTGGAGAAAGTTTCTTAAATGTCTTAAAATTTCTTTAAAAAAATCAAACTGGAAAATGCTTTACATATCATCTGTATGTACGAAGCTCTGATTTTAAAGAAAAAAAATTGAAGTCGGAAACTAAGTAACCTCCCCCAGCTAACACAACAGTTATGAGGATTCCCTAGGCTCTTGACTCCTACTTAGCCAAATGGTATTTGTGTTACACCACCCTGAAAGCGAAAGGAAGTGGAGATTTGGGTATTGCTTTTGGTATATCACCTAATAATCTTTGTTTTCAGGACAAGACAGACAGAAGAATATTTCAAAAGCAACTTCAGCCACTATGGGAAGAGAAAATGAAAGAGGAAAAAGTTGCACTCACAATTGTATTATAAGACACACAGATACAGATAGTGCACTAATGGCACTCAGAATTCTGTCCTAAAACACAAAGATTTAGAGAGTGTCCTAAAAAGACTCAGAATTGTGTCCTAAGACAGGCAGACCAAGAGAGTATTCCAACAGCACTCAGAATTCTTTGCCCAAATGCTTTTGCAGAGCCCTGAAACACAGAGCCTGTGTGTCACTCACAAGCAGCTCTTCAAGCTTTTCTGTGAAAATGACCAGAGGGCCCTCTTGTGTCACCTGCTGGGAATGCCCAGACCATGGGGCTGCCAAGATTTCCCCCGTACAAGTGACTGCTCACAATTACAGCATATTCAGAGGCTCTTAGAGAAGAATTTACAGGATGATGAGAAAACTCTTGATCAGAAGGAGAGACCTGTTGTTGACTGGCACTGACTATTTTCAAGAGAATACAAGAAAGCATACTATTTTCAGGTCTTGCAAATACCCCTTTGTTCTGAAAGGATAAGGCAAGAGGAAAAGGACAGCCAGGACAGGCTATCCCAGCATGGGGATACCCTTCAGGATCTCATTCTAGAGCACCAGGCTCTAGCTCACCAAATCAAACTGGATCTGCTACAGGATGCTAAGCATCTGATGGGAAGGAGTGAGCATATGTTGTCCCAAAGGGCCAAGGCTTTTAGCCTACAAGTGAGAAAAGATCACATCTCTAGCCTGATGGAGATACTCACCTGATTTAGAGTGGACTTCACAATGGACACCACATGAGCGTTTCCTGTGTGAATGTTTCTGGGGATCTCAAGGGGGCCAAGGCTGCAGAGAACTGGCAGGTGGAGACTGGGGATTCTACTTGCTATGCCGTGCTTTCTGAACAGGACTTCAGCTCAGGCAGCCAGTACGGGGTGGTGGATGTGATTCAACTATCTCAGGGTGTTTTGGATCATCTACACCCTCTACTTGAAAAAGGAAAAGACCAGGATGTGGATTCCTATGAATTTGTGTTCTTCCTTCAGTGTGTCAAGAAGGAAGAAGATTACTACTTATTGAACTATCCTGGGCCGAGAAAGTGCTCTACCACCACTCAGAATATTATTGGAAGACACAGACCCAGAAATTGCTCTACCAGCACTCAGAATTGTGTCAAAAGACACATTGAGCCAGATAGTGCCTTTAAGACACTCAGAATTATGTCCTAAGACTCACAGACCCAGATAGTGCCCTAAAGGCACTCAAAATTGTGTCTTAAGACACACAGACCTAGAACTTCTCCAACAACACTCAGAATTGTCTCCTAAGACATACAGACACAGGTAGTACCCTAAAGGCATTCAGAATTGTTTCCTAGTATATACAGCCACAGATAGTCCCCTAAAAGCACTCAGAATAGTGTCCTAAGACACACAAACCCAGATAGTGCCCTAAAGGCACTCAGACTTGTGTCCTAAGACATACAGACACAGATAGTACCCTAAAGAGACTCGGGATTGTGTCCTAAGTCACACAGACTCAGAAAGTGTTCTACCAGCAGTCAGAATTGTGTCCTAAGACACACAGTAATAGAACTTCTCTAACAGCACTCAGAATTTTTTCCTAGGATACACAATTATTGAGAGTGCCCTAAAGGGACATTACATTGTGTCCTAAGCCACACAGACCCAGTTAGTCCTCTAAAAACACTTAGATTTCTGTTCTAAGACACACAGACCCTGATAGTGCACTAAAGGCACTAAAAATTGTGTCCTAAGACACACAGACCCAGAACTTCTCTAACAGCAATCAGAACTGTGTCCTAAGAATCACAGACCCAGATAGTGCTCTAAAGACACTCATACTTGCCCTAAGACACACAGAAAGAGATAGTGAATTAAAGGTACTTAGAGTTGTGTCCTAAGACACACTGACAAAGATAATACCCTAAAGGAATGCAGATTTCTGCCCCAACCACTTTTGCAAAGCTCTGAAGTACAGAGCCAGTATGTCACTCACAAGAAGCTCTTCAAGATCTTGTGTGAAGATGACCCGAGGGCCCTCTGTGTGACCTGTTGTGAAAGCCCAGATCATGGATCTGACAAGATCCCCCCCCCTACAAGTGGCTGCTCACAATTACAAGACATTCAGGGTCTCTTAGAGAAGCATTTGCAGGACAATGAGAAACTTTTTGCTCAGAAGGAGAGACCTATTGTTACTGGCACTGGCTATTTTCAAGAGATTAGAACAAAGTATACCATTCTCAGATGGCAGAAATACCCCTTTGTTCTGAAAGGACAAGGCAAGAGGAAAAAGACAGTCAGGACAGGCTATCCCAGCATCTACAAACCCTTCAGGATCTCATGCTAGAGCAGCAGGCTCTAGCTCACCAAGACAATCTGGATCTGCTACAGGATGCTAAGCATCTGCTGGGGAGGAGTGAGGATATGTTGTCCCAAAGGGCCAAGGCTATCAGCTCAGAACTTAGAGAAGATCCCATTCTTAGCCTGATGGAGATACTCACCTGATTCAGAGTGGACCTCACAATGGACCCCATATCATGTGATCCCTGTGTGAATGTTTCTGACAATCTCAATGGGGCCAAGGCTGAAGAGGTCTGGCAGGTGGAGACTGAGGACTCTATTTGCCATGCTGTGCTTGCTGAGCAGGACTTCAGCTCAGGCAGTGGGAGGTGGATGAGCCTCAACTACCTCAGTAGGTTTGGGGGCATCTACACCCTCTACTTGAGGAAGGGAAAGGGCCAGGATGTGGAATGCTATGAATTTTTATTCTTGCTTCAGTGTGTCAAGAAGGAAGAAGATTACTACTTATTGAACTATCCTGGGCTGAGAAAGTGCTCTACCATCACTCAGAATTATTTCCTAAGACACACAGACCTAGAAAGTGCTCTACCAGCACTCAGAATTGTGTCAAAAGACACATAGAGCCGGATAGTGCCTTTCAGAAACTCAGAATTATGTCTTAAGACTCACAGACCCAGATAATGTGCTAAAGGCATTCAAATTGTGTCCTAAAACACACAGCTCCAGAAACAGCAACCAGAATTGTGTCCTAGAAGCACAGAGCCAGTATGTCACTCACAAGAAGCTCTACAAGCTCTTCTGTGGAGATGACCCAAGGGCCCTCTGTGTAACCTGTTGTGAAAGCCCAGATCATGGGTCTGACAAGATCGCCCCTAAACATCTGCTGGGGAGGAGTGAGGATGTATTTTCCCAATGGGCCAAGGCTTTCAGCCCAGAACTGAGAGAAGATTCCATCCTTAGCCTGATTGAGATACTCACCTGATTCAGAGTAGACTTCACAATGGACCCCACATCATGTGATTCCTCTGTGAATGTTTCTGACAATCTCAAGGGGGCCAAGGCTGCACAGGACTGGCAGGTGAAGACTGAGGATTCTACTTGCCATGCTGTGCTTGCTGAGCAGGACTTCAGCTCAGACAGTGGGAGGTGGATGAGCCTCAACTACTTCATTAGGTTTGGGGCATATACACCCCTTATTTGAGAAAGGAAAAGGGCTAGGATGTGGATTCCTAGGAATTTGTGTTCTTGCTTCTCTGTGTCAAGAAGGAAGAAGATTACTACTTACTGAACTACCCTGGGCTCAGAAAGTGCTCTACCACCACTCAGAATCATTTCCTAAGATACACAGACACAGAAAATTCTCTATCACCACTCAGAATTATGTCCTAAGACGCACAGACCCAGACAATGCCTTAAAGGCACTCAAAATTGTGCCCTGAGACACACAGAGGCGGATAGTGCCTTTAAGACATTCAGAATTGTTTCCTAAGACACATAGACACATATAGAAACCTACAGGCACTCAGAATTGTTTCATAGTATACACAGATACAGAGAGTAACCTAAAAGCACTCAGATTTTCCTAGTGTTTCCTAGTGTACACAGTCACAAATAGTGCACTAAAGGTACTCAGGATTGTGTCCTAAGACACACAGACCCAGATAGTCTCCTAAAACCACTCAGATTTATGTCCTTGAAACAAGCAGACCCAGATAATGTACTAAAGGCATTCAAAATTGTGTCCTAAAACACACAGATCCAGAAAGAGCCACCTTGTGTCCTAAGACACACTGACACAGTGCCCTAAAGGAACTCAGATTTTTTCCCAACTGCTTTTGCAAAGCTCTGAAACACAGAGCCAGTGTGTCACTCACAAGAAGCTCTTCAAGCTCTTCTGTGAAGATGACAAGACGGCCCTCTGTGTGACCTGTTGTGAAAGCCCAGACTATGGGGCTGCCAAGATTTCCCCCGTACAAGTGGCTGCTCACAATTTCATCCCATTCAGAGTCTCTAGGAGAAGCATTTGAAGGACAATGAGAACATTCTTGCTCAGGAGGAGAGACGTGCTGTTGACTGGCACTGAATGATCATGGGAGAGTTCTACACATGGCACCACTGGCTGATAGAGGATGAATCCAGATGTCTTTAAAGGATAAACAAAAGGACAGACTATTCCAGCATCTGCAAACCCTTCAGGACCTCATCCTTGAGTATTATACAAAAGATAATAGTTGTGTGGCATCTTCAAGGAAAACAATTTTCTGCAATCAAGACAAGGTGGGAGTGAACTCCATCCATATGATGTAGCCAATTCAAGGGCACAAATTGTATAATGCAGATTCCTATTGAGGAATATAGAGAAAGCTTAATTGTATAATGAGGAAAAGGCATTAATGTCCAATGAAGTTAGAAAGAAAAGTCTAAAGTTAAAAATCTTCTCAACATTATTATTTTTTTTTGGGGGGGGGGGCGTTTAAATTTCTTTTTTTATTAAAGCTTTTTATTTGTATAACATATGTATGGGTAATTCCTCAACATTGATCTTTACAAAGATTTCCATTACAAATTTTACCCCCAGTCTCCTCCCCTCCCCTAGATGGCAAGTAGTCCACTACATGTTAATAATTCAACATTATTATTATTAATGGACTGAATTGGGTTAAAGTAAATGACAGATGGTCAATTAGCATTATCATTGACTAACTCATCCTCCTTAGCCTGACAACTAGTAGAGGATCACAGATGTCAAACTAGAAGGGACTTAAGTAGTCAACCAATCTACTCTATTCACTTTACTGATGCAAAAGAAAAATGAGGACCAACTAATCAATAAGAATTTATTTGGTGTCTGACATAGGGCAGGCACTGTGTTAGGTAAATATAAGATCAAAACAAAAGAATCCTTACCTTCATGACTCTGCCCTTGATGGAGGAGACATGAAGCACATAAATATAAAATATTTACATAATATATTAACAATAAATACGAGGTCATGGTGGGGGAGGAGTACTGTCAACTAAGAAGATTGAGAAAGTCCTCATGAAGGGTGAGGCACTTGAGCTGAGATGTTAAGGGATTAAAAAAAAAGAGGAGAAGGGAAGGCATTCAGGGATAGGACAAAGTCTTGCAAAGGCAATGAGGTCAGTTTGATTAGCCCAAATCCTCACATGAGGATTAAGTTAAAAACAATTAGCATCCTCTTCTTAGAGTTACTAGTTTCCTTCAAATTTAAAGTTGTATACTATAACTTCTTTGGAGATGAAGTAATTAATTTTTGATCTTGTATTTTATATTTTATACTGTAATACTATGTTGCAAACCTGAAATTTCTTTTGAGGTTTCAATGGAGCAGCTTATGTGGGCTACAATTAAAGCTCCACCTCTTTGAAGAGAGTTACCCAGAACACAATTCCTGCTAGTTCAAGTGCATTTCTTTTAACATTCTCAGAAAACATTGCCTCAGAATTTCCTGCAAGGTTTGTGGGGTATACCTGATAAGCTAATACAACTTGACCTCCTCCCATCTACAACAACTAAGGTGGTATTATCTCATTCTCCTTACCAGAGAGGATCCCTGTAGAGCAAAGGAATGGCAAGCATATCAGGAATCTCAGGATGTAGCTAGAACCTGGAAATTTACAAAGACATTTCTTAGAGATAGTGAGAGTCAATCCTCATAACATGTGGGGGCTATGCCTCCTCCCGTAAATGCAGCCAATACTTATCTTTCATCTCTATGATGCTGGCCAAGTAGATGATTTCTGTTCTGTTCCTCTTTACTTACAGAAATGTATACATCTTAAACTGAGAGTTGCTTGGCCAGAGACAGGGCCATTGACCTTATCCTTTATTATCAGAGTTCATTACCCTAATAAATGATATCTAGCTCAGAGATTTCCCTCAGTTGGTCCTTCTGTTAAATTTTAATCAAGACAGATCCCTTCCTGATTCCTATAGCTGCTGGTAGTCTCATTCCATATTTACTTTTTATCTTTCTTGTGTTTTTTTTTGAAAAATATATAGATGGCCATTGAGGTCCCTTCCAGCATCCTCCTGAAAATCCCTTTTCAAATTCTGTGTCTCTGTGATTTGCTAAACTCAGGGGAGATATTCAGGGAGGCACAAAGACAAGAGTGCTAGATTTGGAATAAAAGGTTCTTGGTTAAACTTTCATTTTGGGGAAGGAAAGGGACCCACATGTGCAAGAATGTTTGTGGCAGCCCTTTTTGTAGTGGCAAGAAACTGGAAACTGAGTGGATGCCCATCAGTTGGAGAATGGCTGAATAAGTTATGGCACATGAATGTTATGGAATATTATTGTTCTATAAGAAATGACCACCAGGATGATTTTAGAGAGGCCTGGAGAGACTTGCATGAACTGATGCTGAGTGAAAAGAGCAGAACCAGGAGATCATTATACACAGCAAGAACAAGACTATATGATGATCAATTCTGATGAACATGGTTCTCTTCAACAGTGAAATGTTTCAAACCACCTCCAATTGTTCACTGAAGAAAGGCACATACACCCAGAGAGAGGGATATGAAATGTGTACCACAACATAACATTTCATGCTCCCTATTGATGTTTGCTTGCATTATGTTTCCTTTCTAAGATTTTTTTTCTTATACATCTGACTTTTCTTGCACAGCAAGATAACTGTAAAAATATGTATACACTTATTTGATTTGCCAAGTATTTTAACATAATTAACATGTAGTAGATTTCCTACCATCTAGAAGTGGGGTGGGGACAAGGGAGGAAAATTTTGTTATGGAAAGCTTTGCAAGGGTCAATGTTGAAAAATTACCCATACATATGTTTTGCAAATAAAAAGCTTTAATGAAAAAATAAACTTTCATTTTTGTCCCTTACTGTCTATGCGATCTTGGACAAATCATTTTCCCTATGTGGAATTCAGTTTCCTTACCTTTAACATCAGGGATCTACATAATGCAATAAAAACCACATGCAATAAAAGGCCAGGGGAGAATAGACCAAAAATTAATTGGAAACTAAGTAATCTCATCCTAAAGAATGAATGGTTGAAACCAAAATCATAGATACAATAATTAACTTCATCCAAGAGAATGACAATAAATGAGACAACACAGCAAAATTTGTGGGATTCAGCCAAAGCAGGCATTAGGGGAAATTTTATCTCTCTAGGTGCTTAGTTTCATAAAATAGAGACAAAGAAGATAAGTGAATTGGGCTTACAACTAAAAAAGGTAGAAAGAGAACAAATTAAAAACCCTCAATTAAATACCAAATTTGAAATTATGAAAATAAGTGGAGATTAATAAAATTAAAAATAAGAAAACAATTGAATTAATAAATCAAATTAGGAATTGGTTTTATGATAAAAACAACAAAATAGATAAGGCTTTAGTGAATTTGATTAGAAAAAGGAAAGAAAAAAAATCAAATTTTTAGGGTCAAAAATTAAATGGGAGAACTTTCCACCAATGAAGAGAAAATCAAAGGAAAAATTAAGACTTAGTTGGCCAAATTTCTGCCAATAAAATTTGATAATCTAAGTGAAATGGAGGAATATCGACAAAAATATAGATTGCCTCGCTTAACATAAGAGAAAATATATTATTTAAATAATCCCATTTTAATAACAGAAATATAACAAACTATTAATCAAATCCCTAAGGAAAAAATCTCCAAGGCCAAATGGATTTACCTGTCAATTCTACCAAACATTTAAATAACAATTAATTCCAATATTTTAATAAACTATTTGAAAAATTAGGGAAAGAAGAAACCCTACCAAATTCCTTTTATGACAATTCCTTTAATGTACAGATACCTAAACCAGGTGGGGTGAAGACAGAGAAAGAAAATTATAGAATAATTTCCCTAATGAATATTGATGCAAAAATCGTAAATGAATTATTAGCAAAGACATTGCAGAATCTCATCTCCAAGATAATACGCTATGACCTAATAGAATTTCTATCAGGAATGCAGGATTGGTTCAATATTAGGAAAACTATTAGCACAATTGACTGTATCAATAACCAAACTAACAAAAATCAGATGATTATTTCAGTAAGATGCAGAAAAAGCATTTGATAAAATCCAGCACCCACTCTTATTAAAAACATTAGAGACTCTAGGAATAAATGGACTTTTCCTTAAAATCATTAGTAATACCTATTTCACACCATCAGCAAGCATCATATGTAATGGGGACAAACTAGAACCATTCCCAGTATGATGAGGAATGAAACAAGGTCGCCCATTATCACCATTACTATTCCATATTGTATTAGCAATGCTACCATTGGCAATAAGAGAAGAAAGAGGAGATTAAGGGAATTAGAGTAGGAAATGAGGAAACCAAATTATCACTCTTTGCAGATGATATGATGGTATTCTTAAAGAACTCTAGAGACTCAACTAAAAAACTGCTAGAAACAATTCACAGCTGTAGCCAACTTTCAGGATACAAAATAAATTCACAGAAATCATCAGCACTTTTATATATTATCAGCAAAATCCAGCAGCAAGAGATACAAAGAGAAATGCCATTTAAAAAACCTTGATAATATAAAATATTTGGGAATCTATCTGCCAAGAGAACTATATGAAAACAACTACAAAATTCTTTATACACAAATACAATCAGATCCAATCAGTTGGAAAAATAGCAAGTGCTCATGGGTAGGTGAGCAAATATAATAAAGATGACAATGCAACCTAAATTTATCTATTTAGTGCCATGCCAATCAAACTCCCAAGAAATTATTTGACAGATCCAGAAAAATTTAATAATAAAGTTCATCTGGAAGAACAAAATATCAAAAAAGTCAAGGGAATTAATTTAAAAATTCCAATGAAGAATCACTGTTGATCAGAGAAATGCAAATCAAGACAACCCTGAGGTACCACTTCACACCTGTCAGATTGGCTAAAATGACAGGAAAAGTTAATGATGAATGTTGGAGGGGTTGTGGGAGGGCTGGGACACTGATGCATTGTTGGTGGAGCTGTGAACGGATACAGCCATTCTGGAGAACAATTTGGAGCTATGCTCAAAAAGTTATCAAACTGTGCATACCCTTTGACCCAGCAGCATTTCTATTGGGCTTATATCCCAAAGAAATCATAAAGGAAGGAAAGGGCCCCACATGTGCAAGAATGTTTGTGGCAGCCCTTTTTGTAGTGGCTAGAAACTGGAAATTGAATAGATGCCCTTCAATTGGAGAATGGCTGAATAAATTATGGTATATGAATATTATGGAATATTATTGTTCTGTAAGAAATGACCAGCAAGATGATTTCAGAGAGGCCTGGAGAGACTTACATGAACTGATGCTGAGTGAAATGAGCAGAACCAGGAGATCATTATACATGGCAACAACAGTACTATATGACGATTAATTCCGATGGACATAGCTCTCTTCAACAATGAAATGTTTCAAACCACCTCCAATTGTTCACTGAAGAAAGCCATATACACTCAGAGAGAGGGATGTGAAATGTGGACCACAACATAACATTTCATGCTCCCTATTGATGTTTGCTTACATTGTGTTTCCTTTATCTGATATATCGTTTGTGTTGATAAGATTTTTCTTGCACAACAATGATAAGTTTGGAAATATGTATACATATATTCGATTTGCCAATATTTTAACATAATTAACATGTAGTGGATATCCTGCCATCTAGGGGAGGGGTGGGGAGTTGGGGGAAATATTTGTAACAGAAAGCTATGTAAGGGTTAATGTTGAAGAATTACCCACACATATATTATGCAAATAAAATAAAAAAAAATTCCAATGAAGGTGGCCTAGTTGTGCCAGTCCTAAAACTATATTATAAAGCAGCAGTCATCAAAACCATTTGAGACTGGCTAAAAATACAGTAGTTGATCAGTGGAATAGGTTAGATTCACAGGGCAAAATAGTCAATAATTATAACAATCTAGTATTTGACAAACCCAAAGACCCCAGCTTTGGGGATAAGAACTCATTGTTTGAGAAAAACACTTCAGGGAAATTTGGAAATTAGTATAGCAGAAGCAAGGTATTGATCCACACCTACCTAACACCCTATACCAAGATAATGTTGAAATGGATCCATGATTTCCTACTCTTCTAATCTTGTCTGCCTTAGTTTTGTTTGTGGAATATTATTGTTTTCTAAGAAATGCTCAGCAGGATGATTTCAGAGAGACCTCGAGAGACTTGCATGAATTGATGCTAAGTGAAGTGAGCAGAACCAGGTTTTTCTGAAATCAACCTGCTCATCGTTTCTTATAGAAAAATAATATTGCATTACATTCATATACCATAATTTATTCAACCATTCTCCAAGTGATAAGCATTCACTCAATTTCTAGTTCCTTGCTTTGGCCTACTTCTGACCCCCACATACCCCAACCTCCATATTCACTGCCTTGGACTCTAGGTTCCCAGGCTTTCAATCAGGTTCTAACACTTGACAAAAGAAAGGTCCTCATGTCATAGCTTGCTTGTATTTTTTTGACTTTACTTTACTTTTGTCTTCCTTGTGATTGGATTCCATGGCTCTTTCAAGCTATATAGGAGCTGCATACCAGTGAAAACACAGAATTCTGCATATTCTGCAGATGTGGAATAACTAGAAATCATGGCCTTCTAGCCAATAACACAAGATGTACCTGGGGCAAGTAGCACAATTAAGGAACATAGTAATAACTGAGATTTATGCAGTAGAGTCCTTCCTTTTTCTCATCTTATTTGTTCCTCATAACTAGATGTTAGTATTATCCTCATTATAGAGATGACAAAACTCAAGCTGGAAAAGGTTAGGTGACTTGCCTCACTTCACAAAATGAATAATCAATAAACGTTTATTTAGTTTCAGCTAAATGTGTCAGGTAGCAAGTTTCTGAAGTAGAATTTTAATTCAGGTCTTTTTGCCTCCAAGTCCAGCCCTCTATCCACTGTGCCATCAATTTTTCTCCGAAATCACAGGTCTGGTGAAAAATACAATAAAACTTATTTTAAAAAGTCATTGTGAAAATGATCTGAGATAATAAATTTAAAGAGCTAGGTAAATGTAACTTATTTTAAGGATCTACTCTGTGCCTCAATTGAATAATCCATGAGCACAAAGAGTGTATATTCTACTAATAAAGCATTAATGGGACATTTTTGAGCACTTCTATACTATTCCCCAGAAAGTTTAATGGTTTATTTCTCAATAAATTTCCTATCCAAGTTCATTGGATACCAAAGTATTAAGTACTTTGAGTCCTCCAAGATCAATGCCCTTTCCCCACCCCTGCTGTTCCTGTAATGAATGCCACCTCTTCCTTGTAGCATACTTTAGAGGCATTCATATTCAACCTCTCCTGTGGTAGTTCATTTAAATCCCATAATTCCTTCAAACAGGCAGTCAGCAAGTTGCTCCTGGCCCTCATGAAGCTCAGGGAAAACAGTTTCCCAGCCAAGGTGCCTGTTATGAGCTGGTTTGCTTGCTCCGCTTTGTCAGTAAGCATATACTTCACCTTTCCTTTCCAAGGTCCAGTGCAAACATCAGACCAAACAAAGGACAATCTTCATTCCTCCCAACTCTACACACTTCTCTGATCTTCTTCCTTGTACTCACCTGAATATGTAAAGCAATAATTATTATTTTTTGAGTGGAAATGGTATTCTGTGTAGTTCCTCAGTCCCTTGGTGGAGGAGGGTGAGCACACAATGACTCAAAGGGGGTCTTCCCCTGAAGCTATTTCTACTTTGTTAGCTGGAGGTTTTAGATCCCTTAAGTCATGAGCTTCTAGCAATTAAGAGTTAGGAACTGGCCTCTGTCTTTTTTTTTCTCTTTTCTGCTTGGAGACACTAGTGTTGTCATTGCTTTCTAAAAGTATCTTAGCTCTGCCTAACTGCCCAGGGTCTCATTATTAAAAAGTAAACTTCCTACCTGAAGGTCTCTCAGGGGAAATGTTCCACTCATAGATAGAGGAGTTAAAGGTTTTATACAGACACACACACACACACAAACACACACACACACACACACAAATACACATATGCATTAATATGACAGAGAAAACAGAGTTAAGAGTGAAATCAGAGACTGACAGAGAGAAACAATGAGACAGAGACAGGGACACAAACAGAGACAGACTTGAGAAACAGAGAGAGACAGAAAGCGGGAAGTAGAGAAAGACAGACACACGGGACATTTGTAGTTCATTTAGTTACAAGTTAAAGGGATTATCAAATACTTTTAGGGTGCTACAAGAACTTACCATTTACTTGGGAAACTTAGGCAGCACCTTGGGATCATGAATGGCAAAGCAGAATGGAACTTAAAGAACATAGGGATTAAGCAAGAATATAAAATGGCCTGGATTCATAAAAAGCACCACTATGGTCTTCTTTCCCATCTAGTCAGTGTGCACTCCCTGCTGGGAACAGTAGGAGATTGTCAGGGCTATTAACCACAAAAAGGTAAATGGAAACCCCAAATTCTCCCTAACAGATGGTCAGGTTTAACAAGTAGATTTTCAGGCAACATCCTTGAGCAACATGGAAGTCCTATGTGTACAACCAGGGACTTGTGTTATCCCATTGGGATTCTCAAATATCTTGGGGGCAGGTAGCATAAAAATTATCTTCATATCACCTCGGGGACGGAAAAATCCCAGTATACTCTGCCAGTCCCAGAATCCTGGCAGCCCAGGAAGAAGAGATCTTTAATGCCCAGAACTATAACAAAACTCTGAACAAAGACCAAATTCCAACTGGGGATTGGCTAAACAAATTGTGGGTGTGTGGTTATGATTGGATACTGTTTCTCAAACATAGAGGTAGCTGAGTCAAATTAATAGAAAATAAGATCCATGTCCCAATGGATAAATAATCAACAGAAATTATCTGTGAGTAAAGGATGCAAATTCATGCATATCTTTTAATCTAACAATACCACTACTAGAATGAATACCAAAAGAGATTAGGTAAAAACAAACAAACAAAAAGGAAAATGACCTATATGTACTAAAAATATTCATAATAGCTCTCTTCTCAGGACAAAAAAATAATTATAAATTGAGGGGATGCCCATCAATTGTGGAATGGCTCAATAAATTGTGGTATGTGTTTGTAATGGAATAGTATTGTTCTTGGGGAAATAATCAGTAGGATGCTCTCAGGGGAAAAAAAACCCTGGAAAGGCCTACATAAACAAAGTGAAACTGTATACAGAGCAATGGCAATGTGCAGGATGACCAGCTATGAATGACTGTTATTCTAAGTAGTATGAGCATCCATGACTATTCTAAAGGACTTATGATGAAAAATCTTATCTGTACTCAGAAAAGAAACTATTTGTGTCTGAATACAACCTGAAGTATTCTCTCTTTCTCCCTCTTTCTCATTCTTTTTAATTTAATTTGTCTTGAGGGTTTTTATTTTCATTGGGATGGGAGACCTATGTTTTCTTTCACAACTTGACTTTTATGTAACTGTTTTGCATAGCCTCACCTGAGGTTTCTCAATTGTGGGTGGGGAAAAGGGAGACAATCTTGAACTCAAAAAATCTTAAAAAACCAATACAAAAACAATGGTTTTGTATGTAACTGGGGGAAAAGGTTAAACAAACAAATTAACTAATTAAAAAAAGAAATTGCAGGGGGCGGAGCCAAGATGGCGGAATGAAAAGGTGACTTTCTGCCTCTCCTCCAATCTTCTCTCAAATCAACAATAAAATAAGCCCCTGAACTGATCTTCAAGTCAACGAACTCAGAAATATTTGGGCACGGCTCTCTGGATAACTTCATATCAGATTAGTCGGACTCGGACAGAGAGATAAATAGACGACAACTGTGCAGGCCAGAAGTGAGGGTGGGACTCAGCTCAGCTCATCTTGGAAGAAATTCCAAACTCCAAACTCCAAACTCCAAACACCTGGAGTTTATCTGAGGCACTCGGGACACTCTGCCCTGATTGGGGGCAGGTGTTCTGGCAGACTTGCCTTGTTTAAGGAGTAATTCGGACTTAGTCCTAGCCCCCACCGGCCCAGCACCTTAAGTCAACTCACCGAAGTGACCCAGGGAAAAGCTTTTTGCAGCCGCCATTTTTTTCCCTACCTTAAAGAGATATCCACGCTGTGTAAAAAAAAAAAAATATGATGAAGAAGCAAAAGAGAGCTCTCACCATAGACAGCGTTTATCAAGGCAAAGAAACGACCTCAGAGCCAGAGGTTCCTTTAGACAAAAATCCAGAGAACATCAGCCAGGACCATCACTGGTCCCCTTTTCAAAAGGCCTTTCTGGAAGACTGCATAAAGAACCTCAAAAGAGAGCTGGAGGATAAATGGGAAAATAAACTGAAATCAGTGCAAGAAGGATATGATACCCTGCAAAAGAGATATGAAAAAGACACCAATTTATTAAAAAATAAAATTAGTGAAGTGGAAAAAGAGTGCAATGAACAAATTGGCCAGTTACAAAAGGAGCTTAAAAAGGTAACTGAAGAAAACAACACTTTAAAAATAAGAATTGAACAAATGCAAGTGAATGACTCACTAAGACTTGAAGAATCAGTCAAACAAAAACAAAAAAAAATGAAAAATTAGAAGAAAATATGAAATATCTCCTAGGAAAAACAACTGACTTGGAAAATAGATCTAGGAAAGGCAATCTAAGGATTATTGGACTTCCTGAAAGCCATGATGAAAAAAAGAATCTAAACACTATCTTCCAGGAAATCCTGAAAGAAAACTGCCCTGAGATTGTAGAATCAAAGGGCAAAATCACCATTGAAAGAATTCACCGATCACCTCCTGAAAGAGACCCCAAAATTAAGACCCCAAGGAATATCGTGGCTAAATTTCAGGACTATAGCACCAAGGAACAGATTCTGCTAGCAGCTAGAAAGAAACAATTCAAATACCGAGGTTCAATAATTAGAATCACACAGGATTTGTCAGCTTCCACACTGAAGGATCAAAGGGCATGAGACCAGATATTCCGAAGGGCAAAGGAACTTGGATTACAGCCAAGAATAACCTATCCAGCTAGAATGAGCATTATCCTCCAAGGAAGAAGATGGTCATTCAATGATATAGGTGAATTTCACCTATTTCTAATGAAAAGACCGGATCTGAACAAAAAATTTGACCTCCAAACAGAGAACTCAAGAGATGCATAAAAAGGTAAAAAGGAAAGGTCTCTTGAGAACTTTATTTCTACTAGGGGGATACTCAAAGTTTGGGGGTATAATTAACTAGATATTACTTTGACAATATGAAAAAGAGAACTAGAGGGGAAAATGTTGTCATACTGGGGAAAAGAGGGAAAAAGTGGTAAAATAAGATCTAAAAAAAAAGGAGGTAAAAACAAGGTAAAATCACTTGAAGAGGCAAAGAAAACCCTAATATAATTGAGAGAAAGAGGGGAGGGAGATGAGCACTGTGTAAATCTTACTCTCATCAGGTTGGGCTCTAAAAGTGTATATCAAACATTTGATTTCACATAGAAACTTGTCTGTTGCTAGAGGGAAGTGGGAGGAAAAGGAGGAAAAGTAAGGGACAAACTAATAGAAGGGAAAATAGAAGAATGAGGGGAAAGGAGTAAAA
>JAJPUD010021447.1:6536-23044 GCA_023553655.1 Myrmecobius fasciatus | reverse complement strand
GCAGTATATCTGTAATGATAAGAAGGATAAATTTGATTGATCTCTTAAGCTCAGGATTTCTGAGCTGTAATGGTTTATACTGATCTGGTATCTGTTCTAAGTTCAACGTTAATATTGCAGATCTCAAGAAATATGAGCACATCAGGCTGCCTAAGAAGGAGCAAAAAAACCTAACTCTGAAATGGAGCAGTTCAGAGCTTTTAAGTCATTTAACTGTGGAATCACAAAAGGCATCTCTGCATTTACAATCTAGATAACATTCTGGTCTATTCTCCAGGATGAAATGGGTAATTATCTATTGCCCCATACTGTAGCATTCAATGTCTTTTGTCAATAATAGAGAGAGATCTGGTTGCTCTTCTATTTTTTGGACACTTTCTTGATTTCTTGTGTACTAAGAAGTGATATTCATTTATTTTTTTCTAGATGACTTTTCCCATCCTCTTGAAAACTTAAATACAGATTCCTGGCTTATCATTTGCTTGTAATAATTCATTATTGAATCCCCCTGAATATGATTATCTCAGTATTTTTCAGTACATTCATTGATCCCATCTAGCCTCCTAAACTTTTACCACCTCATGCTTTTATGGAGGAAATCAGAGGCAAGCTAGAAACATTTTTGCCTAGTGAAAGAAATAATAAAGGAGTCCCTGGAGAGTGTGTGTGTGTGTGTATGTGTGTGTGTGTGCACACAAGCAAGTGGCAATAGCAAGTCCTATTATGTAGGAGTATTGTCCAGGACATTCTAACATTGAACAACCAATCAGAGTAGAAAATATGCTCACTCTGGAAGACTGTCTTGTAACATACTATTTTATCTACTTATCTGCGGATAGATGGGATGTGTGTGTATGTGTGTGTATTTGTGGTATTTAGAGTAGGTTGGCAACCTTTTCTCTGCTCATCAATGCCCTTCTTCCTCCTATCTTCCCTCTCTCTAGGTAAGCAGTTATAATTCTGATTCCTAGATGATCAAATTTTAATGTATTGCTGATGAAAGTCTTCCAGTTCTGTACTCAACTTCTATATAGTGTGGATCTCTTTTTCAGAAGTGGAAAGAGGGCTCAATTAAGGCAGGTTGAATGAAACACTGGACAAAACCCAATTCAAGCCCATCACTTGGTGCTGGACCACCCTCACACTTTCCTCTATCCTCTTCCTTTTGTAAATAATAAATACCTTACCAGAGAAGTCTAAAGATTTTGGGATTATCCACTGTCTCTAAGATCATATCCCATCCTTTCCCAACTTCTGCTTGAGTTTGGAAGGTGCCAGGATATTGGGTAAATAGAAATCTCTTCCAAAGGAGAAGTAACTCTTCCATTAAAACACAGCAAAGAGGTTAGAGTGCCCCAAAATACTACTCTTTCACATTCTTATTTTCTGAAAATTTGTCTACATAACCATAATTTTCCTTGAAGATCTTCCTTGGGACCTCTTGTATTTTTCCACTATACTAACTTGTTTGTTAATCTCATTAGTGCTTGTGGATTAAATTTCTACACAAATTTTTATGACTTCTATTAACCATTGATTCTTAGATCTGTATATCCAGTCCTGGTCTTTCTCTAGAACTCTAAAATCTAGAACCATCATATTCCTTTTAGACATCTTAAGTTGGCCATCTGTACTGGGAAAAGGTGTTTTTTTTTTCTTTCTATCTCATTCACTTTCTTTGAGGTCTATCATATCTAACTTTTCTAAAATTCTATTCATTTTTCTCACCTCTTTCTAGTTTATTTTGTGGTTATATTTATCTAGTTCTAAGAAGGGGAAGTTGAGTTCCCCTTATGGTATAATTTTGCTATCTATTTCTTCCTGTAATTGACTTCATGACTTAACTTCTCCTGTAAAAATTTGGATATTATCACTTGGTGCAAATATGTTTAGTGTTAATACTGTTTCATTGTCTATGGTAGCTTTTAATGTAATGTAGTTTCCTTCCTTATTTCTTTTAATTAGATTTTTTTTTTGCTTTTGCCTTGTCTGATATCAAGAATACTACCCCTGTTTTGTTGTTGTTTTACTTTAACTGAAAAATTATCTTTACTTTCTCTGTGTGTCTCTGCTTCAAATATGTTTCTAATGAACAACATATCGTGGGTTCTGATTTTTAATCACTCTGCTATATACTACTGCTTTATGGCAAAGTTCATCCCATTCACATTCACAGTTATCATTTCTATCTGTGTATATCTCTCCATCCTCCACCCCCCTTGTTATACATTTCTCTCTTTTTTTACCCTATCTCTCCTCACCAGTTTTTTGCTTCTGACCACTGCCTCACTCAATTGGCCCTCCCTTCTGTCAGTCTCCCCCTTCACTATTCTTTCCCTTTTCCTCTCCTTCTTCAGCCATTCTTTCTGCCCTCTCTTCTATCCCCCCACGTTTCCTTTTCTTACCTCTTTCCCCTTTTATTTCCCTATAATGCAAGATAAATTTTATACCCAACTGTGTATTTTATCCCTCTTGAGTCAATTCTGATAAAAGTAAAGTTCAAACAATGCTCACTTCTACTGTACTAGTTACTCTACTGTAACATATCATTTGTCTTTTTTTATATGTTACTTTGCCCTATTCTGCTTCACCCTTTAATCTTTTCTCAGTAAAATTCCATTTTTTCATCTTTCAAAAAATATCACTTATATCCTCTTTCTATATATTCCCCTTGTAACTGTCCTAATACAAGTATAGTTCTTAAGACTTATTTACAAGTATCATCTTCTCATGTAGGGGATCTAAACAGTTTAATTTTGTTTTGTTTTTTTTCTATATTTACCTTTAAATGTTTCTCGTGAATCTTATATTTGAAGATCAAATTTTCTGAACACCTCTCCTCTTCAGAAAGTCCATTGAAAGTTTGAAAGTCCATTATTGAATGTCTACCTTTTCTCTTTGAAGATTGTATTCTTTGCTGTAAACCAAACTCTTTTGCCTTTTAGAATATCATACTCCAAGTCCTTCAATTCTTCAATGTAGAAGCTGCTAAGGCATGTAATGCTGACTATGGAGCCAAAATATCTGAATTATTTCTTTCCAACTGCTTGTAGTATTTTCTCCTTGGTCTGATGCTTTTGAAATTTGGTTATAATATTCCTTGGAGTTTTCATTTTGTGATCTATTTCAAGAGGTGATAAATGGCATTTTTCTTTGATAATTTCTTGAAAGATGATATCCAAGCTTTTTTTTTTATTATGATAGCAGTGCAATCACTCTTAAATTATATATCCTGGATCTATTTTTTAGGTTAATTTTTTTTTCGAATGAGGTATTTCTACATTTCTAATTTTATTCATTCTTTTGATTTTGTTGGAATGATTTTTATGTCTCAGAGGGTCCTTAGCTTTCATTTGTCCAATTCTAATTTTTAAGGAATTATTTTCAATGGTGAACTTTTGTAAATTTTTCATTTAACAGATTTTACTTTTTAAGCAGCTGTTTTCTTCAATGAATTTTCTCCTCCCATTTTTTCTTCAGTTGTCTTTCCTTTTCCAAACTATTGACTCTCTTGCATGTCTTTCGTTTCCCTGCACAATTTTTTTCTATTTTTTGACTTTTAAAATCCTTGATTTTTTTTTATCTTTTCTAAGAAGGCTTTTTGGACTTGAAACCAATTCATATTCCCATTTGAGGGTTTTATTGTAGGTATTTTGATGGTGTTGTCTTTTGAGTTCATGTTTTTTAAAATTTATTTATTTTTAATACAAATTACAAATCATGTTGGGAGAGAAAAATCAGAGCAAAAGAGAAAAACCATGAAAGACATAAAAAAACAGAAAAAAAGAAGTGAAATAGCATGTTTTGATTTATATTCAGTCTCTATCGTTCTGTTTCTGAGTGCAGATGGCATTTTCTATCTAAAGTTTATTGGGATTACTTTGGATTATGGAACCACTGAGTTGATCATCACACATTCTCACTGTTATTGTATACAATGTATTCCTGGCTCTGCTTGTTTTGCTGAGCTCCAGTTCATATAAATCTTTCCAAGTCTTTCTAAAATCATCTTGTTCATCATTTTTATAGAACAATAATGTTTCATTATCTTCATATACCACAAGTTATTCAGCCATTCCCCAATTGATGGACATTTACTCATTTTCCAATTCTTTGCTACCATAAAAAGAGATACTGCAAATATTTTGTACATGTGGGTCCTTTTTCCTCCTCTATGATTTATTTGGGATAGAGACCCAATAAAGTAATAGCTGGGTCAAAGGGTGTGAGTACTTTTATAGCTCTTTAAGCATAGTTCCAAATTGCTCTACAGAATGGTTGGATCATTTCACAACTCCATCAATAATACATCAATGTCCCAGTTTTCCCATATCCCTTCTAATAATTATCAATATCTTTTTTGTCATCTTAGGCAATCTGAGAGGTGTGAGTTGATACCTCAGAGTTGTTTTAATTTACATTTCTCTAATGAATAGTGATTGAGTCCATTTTTTCATATAATTATAGATGCCTCTTATTTTGTCATCTGAAAATTAACTGTTCATAGCTTTTGGCCATTTTGGGGGAATGATTTGTGTTCTTATAATTTTGTGTTCTTATAAATTTGACAGTTCTTTATATATTCTAGAAATTTGATTTTGTTTTGATCTTCCCTGTAGTAACTTTTTATGGTCTTTTCTATTTCTTAATCATATTTAAGCCTGTTTCATAGTCTTTCAAATTAAACTCTGCTCCTGAGTCATGGGGGCCACTTTCTTAAGTTTCTGTGTTTGGGGCCAGGATCCTGGTCATTAGTTTTATACAATAGGACTCCAAGGTCTTTGGGTTTACCTAATCTAGTTGTGTTGGGTTGGCAATTTGTCTTTGGCACTTTGGTTGGAGCCTTCACATTGCCTACTGTCCTACAGGCTTGCTGAGCCAGGACTGATGTGCCTCATTTGGTGATCTATGCTGTGGCTAAGAGTCTCCTTTTGGGTTGCCTGAGTACAATTGTTCTAGGCTGTGCTCTCCTTTTATCCAAGTAAGACAGACCTTTCTTGCAGTCCTTTTAAGTTATCTTAAGCTGGAAAATTCTTTCATTCCATTACTTTTAGAGCTGTCACCACAAGGGACGCATCTCTAATTATGGTTGAAAAACAAAACAAAATAGAAATCCATCATTCTATTGGATGCCAAACAAAAAAAAAAATGTGTAATTTTCCACCATCCCCTAATAGTCTGTGATACAGATTTTCAAGCTGTATCTTTAAAAATCCTGGAAATATTCATGTCAATGAATCAATGCATTTGCAACCATCCCCATTTTCAATCACTACTTTTGCCCTTGAGCTTTGTTCAGGCAGATCTTCTCAATATATTTAATATGGTAAGGCACAAGAGATGGAGGAATGCTGATGAGGTCATGGAATCATAAGTGTCTCACTGGGATGAGACCAATTCCCTCATTCTACATGTAACAGATGAGGAAGCCTGGAGCAATAGAAACATCTGGGGATTTGGAGCCAAAGAGCATGAATTTTTATTTTAGCTTTTTCATTCACTTCTGGTATTTTCTTGAGGAAGTCATTTAACCTCTTATACCTCTCAGTGTTTTTATCTGGAAAATTCCTTCTGTCTTTAATATGATGCTGGGTTTTTTTTTGTTTGTTTTTTGGTATTTTTAAATAGAAATCTCTTTTCTTCTGCTCACAATAGGAATCCATACAGGGGACTGTCATTATGTGTCATTATGGTAACACAAAGAAATGCTATGTGTTCTTACCATACCTCCCCTTTTTTCCTATCTCTAAAATCCTTGCACATATTTTTTTTTAATTTCTTCATGATCCACACTAGAAGGCTCAAAGACTTTGGGGAGTTATTGCATAGGGTTTGAGGGAATATTTATGCATCTAGGCAGTTTTGCTTCCATGGCTTTGTAGGAAATACTGCTATCTGGGATACAGACAAGGAAACTAAGACACAAAATAGGTGAAAAAAGTAACTGAGGTGATAAAAAAGGGCAAAAAGAATGACCAAGGATCTGAATCCAGATCATACTGTGGGTGAAAGGTGGAACAAATTTTTTCCCTTTTTTTTTAAAGTGAAAAAAAAAGGAAAATAGAAAAGAAATACCAAAATATAAAGCAAAACAAAAATGATTATCATGTGTCCAGCAGAATATCAAGGATGATTCAAAATATGTAACAACAAATTACCAGATCAAGAAAGTATATATGTGTATATATCTATATATATATAAACATATACATATGTGTATATATACACACATATAAGTATATGTATATATACATGCATCTACATATACATATATGTACATATATATTTGTAAAAAGAAATTATATTCATGATTAACCATTTTTTCTGTACTTCTCATAAATCATTGTTTGGTTCTCTGCTGCTCACCTTATTTACTTTTTCCCCCTTTTATCACCCCCCACTCCTAAGCAAGATACATTTAAGAAAAGTTATATATATATATATATATGTATACATATATAGATAAGAGATACATACACATTCATCCCCACCCCCACCCAACATACACACAGATGTCTTGCCTATCCTTGCTGCCTCTTTAATTATATTCTGCTCCATAACTTGCCTTGCTATTACTTAACTTCCCCCCCACCCGAGAATTCCTCTTTTGTCTTCTTTCCTCACTCTTTGCTTCCCTATCTGCCCATCCCTCTTCCTCCTTGTTTCTTTATAGATTTTGGTCCTGGGATTTCAAATTGGCAATAATATTTCTGTGTATTTTCCATACAGGATCCCTATGGGTTGGTGATCAGTGGATTTTTTCTATTTCTACTTTCCCCTCATATTTGATCATTCCAGGACAATTTTCTTTGATTATTTTCTGCATTGTTGTGTCAGGGTTCTCTTTTTGGCCAGAACATTCTTATATTTTCTCTTGTTTAATTGTTCTCCAGATCTGTCATTTTTCTTATAAGGTGTTTCACATTCTGTTCTATTTTTTAAATCTTTATCATCTGTTTTGCTATTTCTTTGTCTCTCATAGATTCACTGGCTTCCTCTTGCCCAATTTTAATTTTCAAAGCATTATTTTCATCTTTGAGACTCTATACCTCTTTTTCTAGTTGGTTAATTTTTTTATAAGCTTCTTGTTTTTCTTGGTTTTAATTTTCTTGGATGGTTTTTAAATTTTGTCTTTAGTTTTTCCTCTCATTTGATTTTTAAATTATTTTTGAGTTCTATAAATTCTCTCTGGCAGGGAACTATTTCATATTACTCTTTGTAGTAGAAGATTTTTTTTAACTTAACTGTCCTTCTCTGAAGGTGAATCCTGGTCTTCCTTGTTCCCATAATATGTTTCAATGGTCCGCTTCTTTCTTCTTTATTGGTTCATTTTTTTTTTAAATAAGAGGTATAGTGTAAGCACCTTTAATTGACCCTTTAACTCTCCTCTCTGATAAGCAACCCCAAACCAAGAGCTCCACCCTTCAGCATGTGCCCATAGTCAGCAGAATTTCTGCTTCTGCACTCACTGGGTTCTGGTTCCTTCTAGCCCAGGACTGTGTCTCAGCAGCATATCTGGGCCCAGCATTCCCAATCATGGAGGTTCAGTTTGCTCAGTCTTCTTGGATTCAAACCCCAATTCTACAAGTAGTCCAGAAGATGAAAGTTTTTGTGGTTCCTGCTGAGACTTCAAACATACCCAGCTAGCCTGAGGATCCCCACTTGATATTTCTGTGGAGCTAGTGTGGGAATGTTAGCACTTCAGACAGGTTAATCCAGTCTCAGGGTCTTTCTTTAGATCTTTTTTGGGTTGTATCAGAAGGACCCCAGTTCTGCACCAAGTGCTTTTGATTTTTTCATGAATCTATGTTCATTCTGAGGCACAAATTGTTCTCTTTGTGGGGAAATCAGAAGAGCTTGAAATTTACCACCCTACTCCACCATCTTCATAGAATCTTCCCCCTGGAACAATAATTTTTTGCTTATTCTGAACAAAAACTGCTTAACAATTAGAAGTAACCCCAAAAGAAATGGGTTGCTTCATTAGACAATGGATTTTATTAAGGAGTATAATTTAGCCTATGTTATAGTCTTTCAAATTGAGCACTACTCCTGGTAAAAACCTGGACTGGTGCTCAATTTTTATTGCATGTATTTATATTCCAAGTACTTGAGGGATCTGACAAATCAGGTTAGGTTATTTTCTGAGGATAATGAAGGGGTAACTAAAGGATGTTTGTGTCTGGAGTCTTCAAATATGGAGTCATACATTTACAAAAAGTTGTTATTTCATATAAATTTGCTTATGTAATTCAACTTTAGATAAAGAATTAAGAAAGAAATCTGCGTTCCAAAATAACATCTGGGTTAACTTTAATGTATAATACTGTGTTCTCTCTTTCTCTCTCTCTGCTCTTGCCCCTCAACAAGGTGCTTTGCTGCCCTCCCACTCTCAGCAAAAAAAAAAAAAAAAAAAAAAAAAAAAAAACCAAAAAAAAAAAAAACAACCCAAAAAACAAAACAAAACAAAAACAAAAAACAAAACAGAAACAGAAACAAAAACAAAAGCAAAAAACCAAAATAAAAAAAAATAAAAAAAAATCAACCTTTAAAAAATACTTACAAGTAAAAGCAGAAGAATAGACACAGGAAAAGACTGTCACAGGTGTTGTCCTGGATTGATGGATTGAGGGTTTTACTTGACATCCTGAAGCCAGAGAGGAGACCTTCACCCTGTGCCTTCTATCTGTTTCCTTGGCAAATTTCTGTCTCTGCCACACCCCCATGTTCCTTCTCTTAATCTTGCTTTGAATGTCTTTGCGTAGTGTACTCAGCCTTCCTTCCATGATCTTGTGGCCATGACCTTTCTTCCATGATCTTGGGGCAAATTTGTGTAACATAAAAATTGCTTTACATAGAGGTTTTTGAACTGTCCATTTAGATAAAGCTACAAGTATCTGTTCTAGCTCTGTGAACTTGGTAAAGTCACTTAACTTCTGTTTGTAGCAGTTTCTCATGAGTAAAAAAGGAATAATAATAGTACTTACTTGTCTCAGGATTGTGTGAAGATCAAATGAAAGGATAATTTAAAGCACTTAGCATAATGCCTTATACATTAGTAAGTGCTATATAAAAGTTATCTATTACTATTATTATTATCAATTTAGACTTAAAAATTGATGAAAAATGTCAATAATGCAAATGAATTTTTAAAATGTGTTCTGTGCATATTTTTATCTTAGAAAAGTAGTTATTAAATATTTACCAGCATAGCACTTCTTTTGAAATTTCTAGCATAAACTGAATGACTACTTATTAGGAATATTATATAGGGATTCTTGATAAGGTATAGCTTAAACTAGATAATTTCTGATTGCACTTCTGATTCTGTGACTCTTCTTTGAGTACAGTATTTATAGAGATTTTCTTGCTGTTTCATTGATCCAAACCTAAATCTGCCCTGGTCCACCCTAGAATCCTCTCAAGTTTTATTACTATATTCATCCTTTTTTTTTTGAAAAAAAAAAGTGTCACTAGACCATATCTTCAATGTAATGGTCTTCCTGAAGATTCTTTTCTCAGTCCTTTTCCCAGGCAGAAACATGCACCAGAAGATTAAATGTATTTTTCTTCTTTCTATTACATTCTTAATAGTAAGCATCTCCTAAACTAGCTGACTTAAATACTACCCTTCCATCCTTTCCTCTCATATCCTAAATGAACTGAATCATTTTAAACCTTCTAAATAGATGTGTCTAATAATATTTTAAGAGATATAAATATATGGGGCTATTTTCTGGTCTTATTTATATTTTTAATTTTAAAAATGCAATGCTAAGAAACATTTATGTAGCTATCTGAGGTTTATCATAGACACTGGGTGGCTCAATATATATGTTGACTAATTTAAAGTCAGGTTTTGCACAAAGTATGATTGGAGAGATGCTAAAAGGCCTACTTACTCTGAAACACTTCTATATATTTGCCACAGTGCCTGAGATGTACTTCACGAAATGCATTCATTCATTTAAAGAATATTATCTTCAAGAATCTCCTGTAAAAATGTAAATAAATTCCTTAGGAGGGAAAGAACATAAATCAATCTGTGTTTTATTATAATAATGGATTAATCATATTAACAACCTGAGATGATAGGCCAAAGTGGTGGGACAAAACATTTTTTTTTTCATTGACATAAAGTCAGACAAAAATCTTAAAGCATTAATCACATTTTACTCCATATTGTTTTAGCTCTTGTGCTTATTTCCCATGTGACTCTGAACAAGCAATTTAAACTCCTTAGGCCTCGGGCAACTCTCATCCATAAAATAAGGATGTTCGAACAGATTATTTCTAAAGTCTCTTCCACTCTGAATCCATTATCCTGCAGTAATTTCTCTTCAAAATTCCTGCCCCTCATTCTGACTAGATTATGTTTCTTGATGGTAGGGACTATTTTTTTAGTCATCTTTGTCTCCTAGGGTGCCTACCATAGCACATTTCATATGGAAATTTCTGAATAAATGTTTATTGAATTAAAATGATTTCAAAAAGACTAAAGTCTAGAGAAAATACTTTGTTTTATTTGTTTTGTTGACAGGAACATTTTTGTTTCCTTTAAGTAATTCTTGTAGCGGGAAATAGGAGAACCCTACTCTTATCATATTCCATTGTAATGGTGCTAAATTCTTAGAAAATTCCTTTATTTCCATTATGTGGATTCTTTCAGGGATTTTACTGAACAATTTCCCTGATATAGTCAACACTAAGAAGAAAAGAAAAAAGGAAAAAAAAATCTTTACCTTCCTCACAACTCCCAAAGAGTCAATATAAAGAAAGAAAAAGAAGGGGAAAGAAAGAAAGAGAAAAAAATATATAGATATACCGAGCAAGACTCAGAAATCCTTGATTTTCCCCTCTCTTCACTAAAAGACTGAGTCTCAATTCTTAATGTTTGGATCCATGGGGTGTATGATGTGATATCTTTGTAGTTCAGAGGATTTCCTAATGCAATGTGATGATGAGTAAATGAGCCAAGGCATCAGCAGGATTACTAAAGAAATAGTACAAATGAGGTCACATTCATCACAGTCATAGATTCTTTTTCTGACGCAAGGTGGATTAGAAGGAGTAGTACAAGTAACATCAAGGCCGAAACAGATAATAACACTTCTGATATAGCTAACCAAATTTCATCAGGCAGCAGGGTCAGTTGTAATAAGGTAGGTAAGAGGTTATAAGAGATTACAAACTTTTTCCTATAATCTATATAATCCAGGAACTTTGCTGATACTAAGGCTCTCTCAATAACTTCATCCACCTCTTCTCTTAAGATGGAAAAGTGCCATTTTGTAAGTTAGAGATAGGTTGGGAAGAATAAGATAAATTAGATGCTCTGACTGGCAAGGAAGCCCAATTACATAGGGATAGATAACTTTCCCTTAATTAAATGGATCCTATGGCCTTGTACTCAGCACTCCAACATCTGAATTGGCAATTGGCCCAATGTCTCTTCTTGCAATAACTTCTAGGTACATCTGATGGATATTGGTATGCCCCACAAACAGATGCTTGTAGTATGAGGCAATACCAAAATCCCTCCATATATCCTTACTACAAAAGGAAAAGCTTCTTGATATTTTTTACTTCTATGATTTCCAAACTCCAGATAGTAGGCTAGTCCCAAAGTTACTTCCCAGGAATTAGTATAGATAAAAATGTTTCTTATTGTATCCCTCAAGGCTCCTATACTTGCCCATGAAATCTAGAGTTCAAGGCACAAGAAGGGTTTTCAGAACCCCCATTCTCTAGGATATTTTCTATTTCCACTTTAATTTCTATTTCTATATTAGTATAGTAATTTATAATTGTCTCTTTGTGGCTGGAACTAGTTATAAACCAGGAAAAATGGATTTCCTCAGAATTCAATCCCTTATAGGTGAGTGGAGAAAGGAGAAACGCATGTTTTGTTCGTGTGTGTATGTGTGTGTATGTGTGTGTGTGTGTGTGTTGTGTATTGGGGTAAGGGTGAATTATGCCAGGAAAAGTGGTAGATTACAGAGTTTGGACTTGAAGCCCTAGTCATTTGAATAGTTAACAATCACCACCTGCTTTTGAAGGGCATTAACACTACAGGTACCCAGGTAAGTCAGTCAGTAAATATTGATTAATTACTTAATATATGCCAAGAACTATGCAAGGGATTAAAAAAAGGAAAAAAAAATCAACCCTTACACTCAAGGAGCTCACAATCTACTGGGGGAGACAACACACAAATATCTACAAACTATATGCAAGATAAATAAGAAATTAAATAAAGACAAGGAAAATACTAAAATTAAGACCTCTTCCTCTAGAAAATAATTTTTTTGTTGGGACATAAAAAGACTTAAAGGAAGCTGGGGAAGCTAACAGTAAATATTCGAGATATGGAAGGCAACTAGAGAAAATACCTAGAGCCAAGATTGGAGCTTTTTCTTTATGTTATACCAAGAAAACCAATAGCATTGATTTCAAGAATACGTGGTGGGGAATGAGTCATAAAAATACTACTTGGGTATGAGGGGTCTAGGGCTTTTGATTACCAAATAGAACATATTTCATTTGATCCTGGAAGCCACTGGGAGTTGCTGGGGTTTATTGAGTAGAGAGATTACATGGTCAATCCTGTATTTTAGCTGTTGAATGAAAGATGGCTTGGAGGGGGCAGCCATTTGAAGCAGGTATCCCAGTTATCATTGCCAATAGTCTAGGTGTGAGGTGTTGAGAGCATATATGAAAACTCTGGCAGTATTAGAGGAAAAAAGGAATAAATCTTAGAGAAGTTGCAAAAGTAAAATTGACAAACCTTAACAACATATTGGATATGGTAGGGAAGGGGAAAGAGATAGTTAAGAGTCCAGGATGAGGCCTCTGATGAAAGCTTGAGGGAGTGGGAAGGTGATATTGTCTTTTACAGATAATAGAAAAGTTGTGGAGCAGGACTGAAGAGGTTTTAGGGGGAAAGATAATGAGTTAAGTCTTAAACATGTGAGGTTTAAGATGTCACTGGATATTCCGTTCAAAATATCTGAAAAGTAGTTGAAATGTGAAAATGGTGTTCAGCAGAAAGTTCAAAACAGTAAAGATTGGTAGGTAGATTTAAGAATCATCATTATAAAGATGGTAATTTAATTTATGGAGATGGCCATCAATTGAAGTATTATCAAATTTATGTTTTAGGAGCCATACCCAAAATTCTTTCTGGGAGAGAGTTTTTGACCTTTGTCCAAATAGTAGTAGCTGCACTTTATAAGTATTTCCTTCATTCTTTTATTACCTATTTGCAGTGATAATAGTATCCAGCAAAGCCTTAGCTGCCATAATCCCTTGCTGAAATTTCATTAATTCATCAATCTTCAGCTGTAAAATATGTATATGAGATCCATGGCAAAAGGCTGAAGTGTACTATTGGCAATGATAATTGAGCTTCCTGTTTAAAATGGCTGCCCCCTCCAAACCATCTTTCATTCAACAGCCAAAATACAGGGTTGATCATGTAATATGTGTCTTTCTCCAAAAGGAAGTAATATTATTTACTCTCCAGGGAAGCTGGGAATAGGGCATGAATGGCCATCTGGGATGGGGTAAAGGTGAAGGGTGGAACAAAAATCCAATCTTTCAAATCTATTTCCTTTTGTACCTTTTTCCCTTTCATTTTCAAATGCTCACCAGGAAGTTGTGTCAAGATATTAAGAGACTCTTTGTTTTGCAGAGCTAAAGCCCACAAAGCAAACTGTGCCCTGAATTTGGCATATTAACAATCCTTTGTTGGACAATCTCAGCCACAAGAAAATCCCAGAATTGTTTAAGTCTTGCTATCAATCAGAATTATCACATTGTTACCATTATCCCTCATTGTCAGAGCTATAGCTCACTCTAGTCATAGATAGAAGAAATGAAATCTACCTAAACCACTAAAGTAGATCTCATCCCATTAGGGGTGGAACTATGTCATATATGTCCTTGCTTCTAAACCATTTCTCTCACTTCAAAATTAAATTTCAGTTTGATTCCTGACACTCCTGTCTTTAGCCTATTTTCTTTGGCTGGACCCCCACAAGTTAGAGGCCGATTTGGTTGACAGCTGCAAAAGGAATTTATCTTTATGGAGCCAAATGTAAATAACTTCTCATCTTCACCATATAAAAAATACAGAATAATCCAATAAACATTCTTTTTATAAGGTTAGTTAACTCTTTAAAAGTAAATCTCAGGAATTCTTACTTAGCTTGTAGAAGTCAGCTATAGAAAATATTTTAGCATTGACTCCATTAGAGCAGAAATTCTCACTTAAATGACTATGTTTTTTATTTGAACTTCTGCAAATGCCTTTGCTTCTTGATGGAACAAGTCCTCTCACTCCTTGATCCTTCAGATTAGAGAATCACTCAACTACTATAGGATGGTTAGTAGCAACTAAGGAATGATGGACTTAGTACTTCTTGATCTTTTTGAGCAGCCTCTTACAACAATAACTGGTACAATTGATCTATGTGAATAGTAAATTATTCCCACTCCCATTGAGAAAATGCCTGCCATATAGAACTCTGACAGTTCATGCTACCAAGAGCTATGTGTCCTGACATCTGATTAACCTACCATGCATATTTGCAGTGGCCTTCTCCAGAACTCAACCATGTGAGCCAAAAAGCCATCTCACATCTTCCCAAATAATGACTGCCAAATATTGGGTCCATGTTGCATATTAGCATGTCTTAGTTCATGATCAATATTGGAAGGAAATAAGGTATTCACAAGTCACTGAACAGTTAATATAAATAGGTTTAATTTGTCCCAACACAAGGATTTATCCAAAGGGATAGATTATTACTTAGCTTCTTTATAAGAAAATGTCCTATTCTTAGGGTTGGTAGAATGATTTGTGTGATCTTCAGATACCGACTAAATCAAAGGGGTATTTAATTCACATGATGAAACATTTTATGCCTGAAGGTGACAAGTAAGCAATAAAAGAAGAAGAGGGCCAAATTAAATCCCAGGGATAGATTTTTTGCCTTTTAGGGAAAACTAAATCGTTTTTATGGCTCTGTCATATAGATAAACATTAGTGATAGTAATCCTCCATACTCAGTGGAGCTACTCAGGATTTATAGTCTACCAAGGGATCTCAATGTCAGAAGACCCTCTATGCTACTTATGTTTCCTCTCTTTACTTCTCACATATTTCTCATTCATCAGTGTTGCAAGTCTCTAGTGTAAGAATATAAGTATATAAGTGACTTCATCACTATCCTTTCCTCTTATAGTCTAGGAACCCTTTATGGCCCTTTTAAATATTTCCCTTAAATATTTCTTATTTTCCATTACTCCTCAGTCTACTTTGATTTCCATGATTTGGGAATGTTGATATTGACAAGGAAGGCTAAAGTCTGAATTTTGGAATGACATGTTGATTGTCATTCCTTCCACTGAATCAATGTTTCTTACCTGCAGAAAAGGAGGTTAGGGAGCAGGATACAATTTAAAATATAATCTTTAGCCATGACAATAAAGCTAAGAATGCTGGTTTATATTTTTAAAGAAAGTATTTGATTAAAAGAAAATTATTTTTGATTGAAAAATATCATGTTATTTTATGTTGTGAAAAGCTATAAATAAATTTATGTACTTATATATGAACCTGTAGGCAGAGTGTCTTTTTCATTCCTAAGGTATTCCTCTATAAACTTCAGTCCCTCTTTTCTTAACAAAAAGGAAGATGACTATTCGGTGAAGTAATACAGCCCTTAAAGAATGTCAAATAATTAGAATTTAACAAAAAGTATTTTTGATTGTTTACTTGTTTGTTTGTTTTATAGTAAGTATGTGAATTGTTTGGCGATTTGCATGGCTAATTATTCTGTTTACTGATTATTTTGGAATCTCTTTATAAATACTTTATCAATAAATATAAATAAATATTTTGGAATACTCTTTATAAATACTCTTTATTGTTAACTGGTATACTCCTTAGTTCCATAATAGCAAATAAATACTAAAAAAATTAAAAAAATAACATTCTACCTTTATACTTTCATAGATGTGTTATTTTACAATTAATTATTATGTATAAAGTTTTTAAATGCTAGGCATAGAATTTTAACTCCCAATCATCAAGGGAAAAGACTGTTCCAAAGTCTGTTGGGAAATCACTTCATAAGAAAATCCAGTCAGATGTTATTTGATTATTAAAAATATTCTTCTCTTTTCTATCTGCATAGCTGGATTTCCTTCATATAATTCAACCAAGGCAAAATATCATAATAAATTGAATTCTGAAACAGATATGAGAATTGACTTGCCTTCTAGTAAGTTAGGCATTAAAAAGATTTGTGAAATTATATAAAACAGTGCTAGAGATCTCATTTTTTATTTTGATTTGAAAAACATATTATTTTGTATGAAATTTATGCATAAATGACAGTATAACTTTTACAAAGGAATATATTTATTTCAGAATGACATAGTCACAAATGTATGTATATATATATATATATATATATATATATATATATATATATATATAT